>CM077260.1:15968664-16031164 GCA_039654775.1 Spinibarbus caldwelli
TTATGTAGTAATTTGATATAATCATTCCTCACAATTACTAAAAAAAGACACTATTGTGCCATTTTATATATTTATACTATTTTATTCAAAAATAAATTAACATTAGAATATTTCAAAGCTAGATTTTAACAACATTTTTGTACAATACTTTCTGCACTGTGTTGGGTCACCACTTAATGTCCCATGTAAATTCTGGGTCATAAAGCAAACCAGTTGAAAATCACTGAGCTAAACAACCATGTAAACTTCTAAGTGGGTGGTCAGTTTCATGGTCCACAGGAAACCGTCATAGTCTGCTGTACCGGGGGAAGGTATTAAAACATTCTTCCCATTTCCAAAGACCCACCTCTCTTTATTCATGTGCACTGAAATTAATATTAAGGAGGGAGGTGTTTGATTGGAAAAAATGTGCAGGCTTCATCGTTCACCACTGGGGGGCTGCAGCCTTGCCAGGTTACCTGCTGCTGCGCACAGAACTTCAACTATCTGGAGCTTCACGTTGTCATTCGTCAACCAGTGACAAGCCCGAGATAATACGCAGCAGGGCAGAGGGGTAGATAGCAGCCCTCACTGTGGTCATATATCAGACACCCTGAAACACAGCACTCTGTGCTCTTTTTCTGCTTGTGTTTCAAAACCCAGTGAGCTGAATTTTTGGCCGTCACAGGCACATTCGAACACAGCCTCTCTTAAAGGGATAGTTCACCCCAAAATGAAAATCATTCACTCCCCTGCATGTCGTTCCAGATCTGACTTTCTATTGATTTTTGAAATGACATGAGGATGATTAAATTAGCAGATTTAAATTTTTAGGAGATCTACCCACTATTTGTTGGGTAATTAACTACACTACCTTCCAAAAGTTTGGGGTCAATAAATTTTTCTTTTCTTTTATGTGTTTAATGTTTTTTTTTAATGCTTTAAGTTTTTTTAAAAGCCTCTTTTGCTCAGCAAGGCTGCCTTTTAATCAAAAACACAGTAAAAACAGCAATATTGTAAAATAATATAATTTGAAATAGCTTTCCTATTTGAATACATTATCTATTTGAATATATATATATATTTTTTTAAATAATGGCAAAACCAATTCCAAAACAAATGAGGCTCTTTTTGGTATGTCTGCATACAGTATTTATTGTATTTAGATCTGTGTTAAATTGAAAAATGTGTTTTCATAAAATTAGTGCATTTTGATGATCGACCACTGCTGTTACTCTGTGTATTTGAGTAGTTAAGCCCATCCCTAAGGGAAATATATATTAAAAAAACCTCACAGCAGACTAATATTTCTTACACTGTATTACTAAAATGGCTTACAAGATTAAAGGGTGTTACATATGACATGCCATTTTAGAGCATTACTGCGGGATCTAAAAGAATTCTCCAGATAAACTGTGGTACGGGAAAAGAAATAATGTGGAACGCTCTTTCTTTCTGCTGCTGAAAGCGCTGCAGGCTAGTCGAAGGGAAGAGAGGCTCCAAGGGCCGTGTCGAGCGGCTGAGGGAGACGGGTGACAAGTGACCCTGAAGAGGGGATGATTCTGTCATTTCTGAGACAGTCACTGTCACTTTTATTCACATTTCAAAAAGGAGCGATGGAAAAAGAGCAGGAATAATGAGGCCGTGGACCTGCAGGCTGAAAGAGAGAGAGGGAAAGCAAAGGATGATAAATAAATGAGGAGCAGCGGGGCTGGAGCGAGTGTCCAAGGTCAGGGGTACATTTACACCTGTCCCTCAAGGCTGCAGGGCTGCAAAAGCACAACTTGAAATCAGATCGGGGGAGCGGTGTCCTTGACAGTGCAGCGGTGGCCTGGCAGGGTTACAGATGGGGAGGAGGGGGCGGCTTGCCTGCCCCAAACAGCCTCCTGCGGGGTGCACGCACACCACTGAGAAAAATACCAACAGTGTTGTAATCGAGGCCTGCGCTCATGCAGTATTTATTCAGCATCTCAATTATTCATCTCAGACAGACTGTTATACAGTTCGCTTCACACACACTTCTCCCGCGTACATTAAAAAACAGGCCCACACTCGGTTAAACATGCCGATGCAAATCGATACGCACAGGCTAATTGATCTTTTTTAATGGGCCCGCTGGCACCATTAACACGGCCCCTATTTTTAAAATTCCGCCTTGTAGCTTTTAATGAGTGTGTACATATGTACATATATACTCACACAAACATGAGTATTGATTTTACTGGGGAAAAAAAACTGTGGCATATTAAAGCCTCTTGAGAGGGAAACGAGGTAGTAAACATTTAGGACACTTCTTTAATATTTATGTTTAGAAATCAAGTTCACTTGGTTATGTAAGGAGTGAGGTTTCGGGACTGTGTGCGAACCATGAATATGTTATAAGGTCTTTTATATATAAATAAATGGTTTGTCCTGGGCTTTTCTACGATTCTATGGGATAAGGTAAATGCATAATCGCATTTCAGGTTGTTATAGACACCGCTGATCTCCTTCTATCTTTATTTTCCTTATATTTTAACGACTGAAGCACAAAATGCTTTCAGGTACTTGGATCAAACTTAAGTCTCTAACACAAGCTGATCAAGACTTTCTTTCCCCCTCCCTCACTGGGAAGATTTATTCCACAAGCCATAAACAGGATGCAGCTGCCCTGTTCTGCTGGAGGAGTTGGAATCCTGAGCGCTTTTCAGCAGACGACACAAAGCCAGTAATGCAGCGAAATCTGGCCTTCTCTCGCTACATAAATGAAGAAAGTTCACTTTTGTTCACTCACCACTTCATCCTCTGACCAGCACTTTTCAATCAGCTTGGGCACTGGTTTCTTCACCAGCCGCTGCAGGGCTTTTCCTGCATCATAGCTGCTCTCATGAAGCTGTATGAAAGACAGAGCACAAATTCACATTAATTATAGTTGTTTTGGAAATTTACAAAAGTTACTTTTTTTTTTTTTTTTTTTAAATGTAGTCAGCTATACTACCACTTACTGTTTAAATATGTAACTACTCAATGTAATCATCTGAATAAATCATGTGAAAAAAGTTAGGGTACGAGTATAAAAACTTACAATAATATTTACTAAATGTGTTATTAGCAAATGCTTATAAAACTTTAAAACCACAAGAATTATAAAACCACAAGAAACAAAACAAATAAACATAGAACACACTCTAATTTAACCATAGCGTGAGTCGACAAAACTAAATACTAGTAAATACACTAATTTAACCCTAACTTACTAAAAGGTGAGAATACTAAAGAGTAATAAATCCAAAAAACACCCTAATTTAACATTGAGTTGAAAATAAAAACTAAAAACAAATAAAAATAAAAACTAATTTTGTGCTACGTGTGAATGATTGAACTGTATTTTATGTATCCTCATGTTTTATTCCTTTTATGAAGCACTTTGAATTACCAATATGTATAAAATGTGCTTGCCATGGCTAATTTAACCCAAACTTTAGTTAAAATGTTTTTTTACTAAAAATAAATACAATGAGTAAAAACTGAATAAAACTACAGAACACCTAATTTTAACTGTTGAAAACGCTAAATACAGCAAATGAACACAATAATTTAACCCTAACTTCAAGTCAAGTCAAGTCACCTTTATTTATATAGCGCTTTTAACAATACAGATTGTGTCAAAGCACTTAACAGTATCAAATTGGAGGATAGAGTGTCAGTAATGTATAATAATAAGATTAAACACTCAATTTTCAGTTAAAGGCATTTCATTATTGAATTCAGAGATGTCATTGTCTAGCTCAGTTTAGTTTAACTAGTATATATGAAATCAAATTGACGATAATCGTTAGAAATTAAGTGTCCCCACTTAATTTCTAACTTCACACAAAAATACCAAAAAGTAATAAAACCAGAAAACATCCCAATTTAACCCAAACATGAGTCAAACACACTAAATAAAAATAGAGAACATTAATTTAACTCTAAAATAACAAACATTAAATGCAACTAGAAAATACACTATTTATTTCCCTAACTTGAGTCAAAGATACTAAAATCTAATAAAACTATAAAATACCCTAATTTAACAGTAACTTGAGTAAAAATAAATAAATAAATAAATACAATGAAATTAGTCACCATACTAAAAAAATACTAAATTAATGTCAAAAAGCAGCATTTAATTACTATTTCACTATTAAAACTGGGCCATGAAAAACAGCAATGCTACATTTTAAAGACTCACAAATACTGGATAATTGATACTGGAAGTATGAAAGTATATTGAAAACAGCTAATGCAAAACAGTTGAGTTAGTAGAAATGGCTACTTTTAGCTAGTTGCTCTACTTCTGATTGTTACAATGTGAGGAAACCATCATATCGGATTGCTATCGACTCATTTTTCCCAGTGTAAGGACAGCCAGAACACTGTAACAGTGATTGGCTCCCAATAAACGTGTCAAATAGGGTGAGTTTGGACAGCTGGACTAGAAATCTGAAAGCCATTAAGTATTGAGCAGGCAGATGAGTGTGAACTCAAATAACCTAAAATACACTGCCAAAAAAGCAGCCACGCAAGCCTCAAGGGTGACGCCGAAAAACACTGCAATGTGACTCAGAGCGTCCAGACAAGCTGCTTATTATACTAGCTGTTAACAATGGAGCGTTTTGTTGCAAACTGACGTCAGTCACTATTTAAAGACTTAAAGTTTCCCACATCAGGTTTGTTTAGAAAAATGGTCGAACACAGAACAATATCTGGTAGAAGGGAAAAATCCTTTTTCCCTCACCTCCACTGGAGACGTTGGTCAGTTCAAAACACACAATTCAGCATCAGTGATCATTACTAATATGGCTACAACAAAGCAGCTTGTCAAAGGCAAGCAGGTACCAGATTGAGGCACGAGGCGGTTCACGCTGAAAGCACATTGGAATTGCAGATGAGTGGAAAAAGGTCAGGAAATGGTGAACCTCAGCTCACATTAATTCTCAGCTTATCCACTTCTCGGTCAAAATGGAAATGTCATGTTTATTGCATTTCAGGTTCATTTGTCGAATGCTTTTTTTAAAGGCTAGCAAAGACAAGGAGAGGAACTGGTTTGATAATGGCTCACAGGATGTCCAACATGGGCATTAGCATAAGCATATCATGCTGTACCTTCTGTACTTGACTGGATAACTTGACCAGTGGGGGCTGATAAATTCGGCTTTACGAAAAGCTCAGCTGTTACACCCCTCTTGTTCAGACATCTTACAAATCACAGACATCACTGAGGAGCTCTTCAACGCCAATTTACTGGCGTGTTTTGATGGCCCCTGGTGCCTGTGTCTTTCCCGAGGCGAGGCTGTGTTCAGAGAGCGGCAGCCTGTGGAGCACCGCTGAGAAGGTGAACGAATGTGAGTGAAAACGCTGAGGGATTTTTTTTTTTTTTTCATCTTTTGACAATTAGGCATGAAGCCTGCTAGGGACATCTTACTTCACTGTCTCTTTGGTGCTGGGTGCTTAATTGGCCAAGACAAATTGGGTTTTAGCTACTGTACTGAGCAAGTACAGGGAACTTCCATGCGGCATATACAGACAGATTTGTATGTCGCACATACATTACTTTGAAGGTCAAGATAACGTGTCACAACCACAGACCACACAATTAATAAAACCGAGAAGTAAATAGAGCCACAAAACCTACGTAATAATCTCTTTTAAACGCAGGGTTCCGTTAAAACTATTTCCTCCTGAGCCTGAATGATTAGTTATATAGCAAATGGCTCTTCCTGAAACCTGTGGTCTCTCTGTTAAACCACTCCACTGCCTGGACCTCTTTATGGTTTTGACATTATGACATTTTATGGTTTTCTCAAACGTGAGTAATGTGACTGGCCTAATTCCTCTTTGTGTTTTTACTAAATAGCTCCACAGTAAAATGACAATAAATACCAGTAAGCATAACAAAAATGCACTCGGACTGAATCACCATTTATAAAGCGGCAGATCAGATCAGTGCCTGTAAAAGCACTGCATAGAACAGCAACATTTTATTGCGAGGAGGATAACAAGTCATTTGATACTAATGAGTCTGACAAATCTACATTCTGATAAATCTATATTGCTGGTTATTTGCATCTTATGTTTGGTTCTTAGAAAGTGAAGAGATAATAATAAAAACACAACTAAATAGGTCGACATGATTTTACTATGTTATGTTACTATTATTATTATTAAAATGTTTAAACAGGAAGCAAAACCATAGCCCTAACAATTAATAAAAATATACCAATAAGAAGAATACAGGAAATAATAATAGACATTATTCTAAAACATTACAATAAAAATAGTACGCGTTCTTTTTTATTATTTATATGCTAATCATAATATCATAATAAAATAATTTTAGTTTATGTTCGTCATATCTAATTTTAGTATTAGTAAAACAGCACCTGTAATTTTAAATCTGGAGTAAAGGTCAGTTATGCTGTCAACTTACAGTGTTTAATGCGTTTAGTGTAGTGTCGTCTCGTGAGGCGGCGAGGCAGCCGTCCTCTGTTGACCCCCCATCACACATCCCTGCAAACGCAGCCATGCTCCTGCCAACCACAGAGAGGGAACATTGATGAAGTCGAAGCTGACAATGACACACTGTACAACATGACTGAAAGCAGGGTGACGTGGGGCTTACCTGGCTGCCCGCAGGTACATGAGCAGGTCACAGTCATTGACCCCAGGCATCCAGACCAGCTCCTCATTCTCTGTCACGGTCTGACCTCCAGGAGAGGGAAAGGGCTGGAGCTCTGGCAGCTTGGCCTAATTTGGCAAAGAGCAGAGGGGAAGGACAGCTGCGGTCACAACACAAATAGCACTAGCGATGAGTGCCAAATATCAATTTTCAAATTCATTTAATCTCTACATGCATTGAGCCAACGGAGGGGTGCGAACAATCACGGATGATTAAAAGACCTCTCTTGAATCAATGAGGCAACTAAACATTATTCAGCTTCCCCTTGTGTGTAGAAATATTATGTTTAAACTTTTCTACGTAACACTGATGTAAAACAATGTAGGCAGTTACCAGGGCACTGCCATAAGGTGTTTTTTAGTTTGTTACCAGGAGGTCATGGGATGCCTAATACCCAAATATGAGCAAGCATAACTAATAAACACACAAAACGGTTTTGTTTGGGGTCAGTAAGATTTTTTTTTAAT
Source organism: Spinibarbus caldwelli (assembly GCA_039654775.1). NCBI lineage: Eukaryota > Metazoa > Chordata > Actinopteri > Cypriniformes > Cyprinidae > Spinibarbus > Spinibarbus caldwelli. Next base: position 15,975,811 of record CM077260.1, read on the forward strand.
GTTTTTGAAATAAGTCTCTTATGCTCTCCAAGTCTGGGGTTTATTTGATGAAAAATACAGTAAAATCAGTAATATCTGTAATATATTATTACACTTTAAGTGTAATTACACTTTTAACTTTTTTATTTTAATATATTTTAAAATATAACTTATTCCAGTGGTGGCGAAACTGAAAATTTCACAGCCAGTACTGCAGTCTCTTAGTGTAACATGATCCTTCAGATATCACTGTAATATGCTGATTGTGCTCAAAAAACAATGTTAAAAACAGTTGTGTGGCTTAATATTTTTCTAGACACCATGTTATTTTTTTTAATTCTTTGATGAAATCAAAATGATTTGTAACATCTAATGTCTTTACTGTCACTTTTGATCAATTGAATGTGTCCTTGCTGAGCAAAAGTATTAATTTATTACATATTTATCTTACTGACCCCAAACTTTTATATACACACACACACACACACAAATACATACAGGTGCTGGTCATATAATTAGAATATCATTAAAAAGTTGATTTATTTCACTAATTCCATTCAAAAAGTGAAACTTGTATATTATATCCATTACACACAGACTGATATATTTCAAATGTTTATTTCTTTTCATTTTGATGATTATAACTGACAACTAAGGAAAATCCCAAATTCAGTATCTCAGAAAATTAGAATATTACTTAAGGCCAATACAAAGAAAGGATTTTTTAGAAATCTTGGCCAACTGAAAAGTATGTACATGAAAAGCATGAGCATGTACAGTACTCAATACTTAGTTGGGGCTCCTTTTGCCTGAATTACTGCAGCAATGCGGCGTGGCATGGAGTCGATCAGTCTGTGGCACTGCTCAGGTATTATGAGAGCCCAGATTGCTCTGATAGTGGCCTTCAGCTCTTCTGCATTGTTGGGTCTGGCATATCGCATCTTCCTCTTCACAATACCCCATAGATTTTCTATGGGGTTAAGGTCAGGCGAGTTTGCTGGCCAATTAAGAACAGGGATACCATGGTCCTTAAACCAGATACTGGTTGCTTTGGCACTGTGTGCAGGTGCTAAGTCCTGTTGGAAAATGAAATCTGCATCTCCATAAAGTTGGTCAGCAGCAGGAAGCATGAAGTGCTCTAAAACTTCCTGGTATACGGCTGCGTTGACCTTGGACCTCAGAAAACACAGTGGACCAACACCAGCAGATGACATGGCACCCCAAACCATCACTGACTGTGGAAACTTTACACTGGACCTCAAGCAACGTGGATTGTGTGCCTCTCCTCTCTTCCTCCAGACTCTGGGACCCTGATTTCCAAAGGAAATGCAAAATTTACTTTCATCAGAGAACATAACTTTGGACCACTCAGCAGCAGTCCAATCCTTTTTGTCTTTAGCCCAGGAGGCGTGACGCTTCTGACGCTGTCTGTTGTTCAATTGTGGCTTGACACAAGGAATGCGACAGCTGAAACCCATGTCTTGCATACGTCTGTGCGTAGTGGTTCTTGAAGCACTGACTCCAGCTGCAGTCCACTCTTTGTGAATCTCCCCCACATTTTTGAATGGGTTTTGTTTCACAATCCTCTCCAGGGTGCGGTTATCCCTATTGCTTGTACACTTTTTTCTACCACATCTTTTCCTTCCCTTCGCCTCTCTATTAATGTGCTTGGACACAGAGCTCTGTGAACAGCAAGCCTCTTTTGCAATGACCTTTTGTGTCTTGCCCTCCTTGTGCAACGTGTCAATGGTCGTCTTTTGGACAACTGTCAAGTCAGCAGTCTTCCCCATGATTGTGTAACCTACAGAACTAGACTGAGAGACCATTTAAAGGCCTTTGCAGGTGTTTTGAGTTAATTAGCTGATTAGAGTGTGGCACCAGGTGTCTTCAATATTGAACCTTTTCACAATATTCTAATTTTCTGAGATACTGAATTTGGGATTTTCCTTAAGTTGTCAGTTATAATCATCAAAATTAAAAGAAATAAACATTTGAAATATATCAGTCTGTGTGTAATGAATGAATATAACATACAAGTTTCACTTTTTGAATGGAATTAGTGAAATAAATCAACTTTTTGATGATATTCTAATTACATGACCAGCACCTGTATTATATATAAGTGATCCTAACAGACACACTGAACAGCTTAGAATAGCATTAGTATGCTTTCACCCATGTTTCTTAAACATTGTGTTCCGAAACCCTAGACTAAACTTCAGTAAAATGTTTCCAGAGTAAAATACAAAAAAATCATGTGCTCAAATAAATCCTAAGAGCAAACCTCAAGTCATTTCCTAACATATAACTAACATTCAGTTTTAAAGTCTTGCAGATCCGTTCCACGTTGGATCAATATCCACGGTGCGCTAGCCTCTAATGGCTGGCCCTGCAGAGCTTTATTACCGCAAACTTCATCTAAAGTCATTTGAAGTAACCCTGGGCAGAGGTCCTGCCGCTGCTTTCACTCCACATGATAACTCGGACGGATCTCTGGGAGGATATACACTATAAAACATCTGACATTAATTGCTAGTGGTGCTGGGTCTTTTTCATCGTGTGCCATCTTCTTTAGCGATCTTCCTTTTGGCTTTTCAATTTCAGACCGCTGTGACCGTTCCTAATTCCCATAAAACACTGCTGAATGTGTCTAATAAATCCCACACCCTCCGAGTAGCCAATTTCCAAACACACTATTCCATATGGACGCTGCACTGCATGAAAAATCCATCAACCATCTTCTTGAATGTGCGATGAGGACATGTTCGAGTTAAGCATGCAGGTGACAGAGGACCAGCAGTAATATCTAAGCAGTCCTTGCGCTTGTCAATCAAGCCACTGCTTAACATGAGCTTCAGATATCGCCATTCAATCCACACCACAAGCTTTTAATAAGCAATGTCAGGGAAGACAAGGTTTCAGATAACATGCTAAGCATTTGTAAAGAGACATACCTGGTGACTGGGACCGACTCGAATCTCCCCTTGTGTACTGTTTAATCGCCTGAGGAGAAAAGAGAGAGAAAGAACAAAAAATAACTTGGTTATGAAATGTCATGTGGCATTTAGCTTCTTTTTTTTTTTTTTTTAGTATATAAGTGTCATACAGTATACCAAATGCAACCTCTTGGAGTTAATTACTGTAGGGCTGTCACTAACGATTATTTTAATAATTGAGTAATTGGTCGATTATGTTGATTAATTGGACGATTATTCTGACGATTAATCAAAAAATTATAATTAATTTTTTGGTAGTAATAAAAATAGACCTAAGCGAACAACAGACTTTAACAAATATTTTTATAAAAAATAAAAAATAAATAAATTATATATATATATATATATATATATATATATATATATATATATATATATATATATATATATATATATATATATATATATATATATATATATAAAATAGCAATGAGGCATTAATAATTAGTTCAAAGAGGCTAAAGTATCAAAAGCAATTAATCATATAGTTTTATTGAACAAAACTGTTAAAATATATAATGCATTATAAATAGGGGTGTAACGGTTCACAAAATTCACTGTTCGTTACGACAGTAGTGTCACGGTTCGGTACGTTTTGGATAGGAGGGGCGGGGCAATTGGTTACGTCGCAATGTCGGAAATTTTTCAGTTTTAAACCATGAAGGCGAGCCAATGACTATCACACATGCACACGTTTGCACCAGGGTTTGCACACGTGCAAACTTTGCGCAAGATTTATGCTGGTGAACGTCTTAATCTCAGTCAATTCACTTTCAGCAGAAAGCAAAAGTAAAAACGGAATGACGGAGTAATGACGGAGCTTTCGGCATCTGACGCCGCATATTCTCTCAGAGACAAAGAGAGACGAATCTACTTCAACATATGCTGATAACGGTATAGCCTATAGCTGTTTTCATTTATTTCCTTTATATTTCTCTTGTGGCCTGTACATAGTGAAAAAAATTTGAGAAGAAACGTATTTTGTGTTAAACAGGTTGTTTTTGAAAGTCGGTGCTTGAAATAAAAGCTTTTTGTTTCATTTATTTTTATTGATGACTGCAGTGTTAATATTTTAATTATAGGACTATAATTCATTGTAGGTACCCGTAGCCTATAGCCTAACTGACCTGTTTTAAAAGACCTTTTTAAAAAACATTTTAATTGAGGAGTAAATAGCGTAATCTTATCCTCGCAGCGCGTCAGTTATGAGGTAATTATTGCGGGGCAAATTAATTGTACTTTTAATTTAATAATAAAAGTAACTTCATAATATTAATAATAATAATAATAATAATAATAATAATAGGCCTAATAAAAATAAGAATGTAACAGGCCTACATTAATTGGAAATGCCAAATCCTCTTAATATTGCCAATAATTGATGTTTTTGACAATATCTCTGGCTATCGTCGATATAAGATAATCGCCTTTCGACGGACCCCAGCAAGGGGAGGTTATCGCGGGGCAGACAGCACTAGGGGTGTGAATCGGCACTGGTTTCACAATTCAATTCGATTACGATTATCATGTCAACGATTCGATTCAATTTGATATCACGATGGATCACAATGCATCACGATTATATCAAATTTATTTTGTGCATTTTTATTAAATTATATAAGCAGGCTACTTTTTAAAATAATTATGTTAATTAATTTAATATATTAATATATAATTAATTATTGTTAAGAATTAAAAGTAAATATAGCTTCAAAACATACAAGCAAATATAAAGTAATATAGGGGGGAAAAGACAACTACAAGTGATAAACAAAAAGCACTTTTAGTATCTGGGAGTGCTTTAAGTATGGAAAGTTTACAGATAATCATAGTTATGGGTTTTTCTTTTTCCTCAGCATTATTGCCATTTGATTATTACTGATGAGATCATAGACACTGGCAGCTTTAATAGACTGCATTCACACTAATAGACAGATCTATTTCCACATATCAGGTGTTTTGTCCTGGTCTGAAAACATAACTGACTGTGTTTACATCAATTTCGTATCATAAAAGTAGATGCAAGTGCATTTAACCGCAGCTGCGAGCTTCAGGACAAACAAACACAAAGCGCACGCGAAAGTCTGTCAGTACGTGAGTTTCACACATCTAACACATACAGTGTTCCAAACGGCATAAATGAAAGCATATCTAAAGTAAAAAAATAAAATAACGGAGTGGAAGCACTGTCAAGCGCGCACGCATCTCTCAGCGCATATTCTGTGCAATGAAGCCAGTGTTGGCAGATTGAGCGGTTTTGAATTTGATTGTGCGGGTAAATATTGGCTTGGGCGGGTGGAAAAAATTTGAGCTGGTTTTTGGTCAGTTTGGCAGTTTTCAAAACATATAAATTGTGTAGGCTAATTGGTTAAAAAACAAGCCCAAGTGTGCATATAGCTACATGCATACAACCAGTCATCACAACGTTACTAAACACACGCACGCTTCAAAGACGACTGGTGCTGATGTTGATGATTCATGAGTGATGGGTTTTTAGCGCGATAATGGATCTGATTTTGAATGTATAACTGTAAGTGATCATAATGCCTATATATAAGTTCGATGGTAAAGAGTGGAGAGTGTTTTAACTCAAAACGTGAATTACACATGTTGAGGGAGATGACACAAAGGCTATATCACTGCAACTCTGAAATCAGAGCACAGTTAAATTATTTAATCAAAATCTATTTATATCTATACGATCCTGTCTTTTATCTTTTAAACGGTCCAGATTGGTATATCCTTTAAAGCTGCTGGACTTGTTAGTTTTGACTCTGCAAAGTTCTATATTATGTTCAATATGAACTTTACAAAAGACTTAGTTCTGTGTGAAATTATAGAGCGACACGAAGGTAAGAGCATTATTGTTGTAGTTAAATTTTTTTATTGTCGGATTTTCACACAGGATGACACAGTTGTGGTCATGGTGTGTGCATGAACGAGTGTGAAATACCTATAATTACATTGCTTATTATGATCACTTATATTGGGCACTTTTTGCATTTAAATTCTGACTGTTGACATTGAAAATTATGCATGTGTTTTTCGAGGGTATCGGTTAATTTCTTGATTGCCGTTTTGACAGTGTCTGCTTGCATAATTTAATCATATTTGGTAGTTTTTTTAAATGCATTTGCCCCGATTTGATCCATGTTAAATTTATGTAGCATTATATTTATATTATTTTGTTGTCATTATTTCATTATAAGGAGTTAGAAATGGCTCTTATCAACCTTGATTTACATTCTATCACATTTTGACAGTTAAAGTTTTGGGCGGGTTTTTGTGAGCTTTTGGGCTGGAAATCCTCCATCCAATCTGGCAACACTGAATGAAGCCCGCCACGTTTGTCTCTAGCGCACACGTGCTATACGCGGGAAAAAGCCAAACTCAGATTTTAAAATACTCGCGTGACGAGGGCGTATGCGAATGACGTCATAGGCTATAATCGATAATGGTCTATTACTGCATCGATGCAGAATCGTCCACGTCCGCGTCGCAATGCATCGATTAATTTCGACACCCCTAGACAGCACGATGCCTGTTACATTGTTTGGGCTGCGTTGCTGAGCGCAGTGGCACTGATATTTCACACACTTTAAGCTCTTTTATTTTCCAAACGTAATAGGATTAGTCCAACGAATCGTTCGGTTTGTAATGCGTACCGAACCGAAAGCCTCGTACCGAACAGTTCAATACGAATACGCGTATCGTTACACCCCTAATTATAAACAATAGAGTTGATGTACATTACATATTAAAACATTACGTCTGCAGAGGGCGTCAACAGCCTGATGAGTGTGTTTATACATTACTGCGCAATCTAAGCCTTGTTTAAGATAAACTAAATAACATTTAATTCAAATGTCCACTAAATCTTTAATAGTGCCATTTCTTTATGACAGAAATGTTACAGCCACTGTCATTTCTTGAACATGTGGACATCAAAACTAGGGCTGGGTTTTGACAAATAAGCTACATGCCAAATTTCCTCAAGGAAGAAAAAAAAAATCTCTCAACTAATACTGTAAAATATACATGAGAGTCAGTTGGTGCTAGCTACATTACTATAATACTGAAGGTTAAAACTAACTGATTTGCAGGCTACACAACTGCTAAAATTACACTTAATGAAGTTTTTAAAATAATGTTACAATTACATAATATTTCTACTTGAATTCGTTTTTTTGAAATAGGCTATAAACATTTAAATGGTGACTGTCATAAAACTTGATGGATTTATTCAAACAAATTAAACATTGAAGAACAGTAAAAATTATAATGAATATGCTATGGCGCATATATTTAGCAACATGCCCCTTTTTACGGTTTATTTTTCTAGCTGACTAATGAGTTTATGGTCACTGAATGTTTTTACTGAGGTAAATTTGACATTGTGAGACATTGTTTACAAGACTTTATATTGACGTCTTTGCGTGGCTGAAACACTGATTTAGCGATTACTTGAAACAGGATATAGATTGTAAAGTTGTACTCTTTCTTTTAACTTACCTTTGGATGTTTAGTCATGCTTATTTTGTGCTGAAACTGGTATTAATGTGGAGGAGATGATCAGTTCAGGTGCGCCTCGCGCTGCCGCGTCTGTTGAACTGAGGCGCTACAGCGATCAGTCACTCCACATTAAACAGTGCCAAAACGGCATTTATTTTTTGAATATTGCAATACAATGGACAGAATTTGAAATCTGAGATTGTTTCATATTAAAAGTACTAAAGCACAATGCGTTTTGCAATTTATTGGATGACAGGTGCCCTTTAATGTTCCGTCCATTAACTGAAAACAGGCTACAATAATCGATTCTTGGGATTTACAAATAAATATCGTTCCATAAAAATGAGAATCGATTAAAATCGAGATATCGATAGTTTTTACCCAGGCCTAATCAAAACGTGTAAATTTAGAGCGATAGTTTGAGCTTTTATTTTGAAATCGCAATGAACAGTCAGCATATTGAGAAAGATAATAAACCCAAACTCACAACAATATGCAGAGAAGGAGTTTGACATACCCCACACATGTAAATGATAACAGTTTGTGAGGAGCAGCATTTACTGTGAACTGAGCCGCTCTGAGACGCACGTACTTAACCTACACATGTAGGCTAAATAATAAAAGCACATATATTAAACCTGCATGGCATATATTTAATTGAAACGCAGCCTTTGTGAATTCACAAATAGCCATATGCTTTAATATGATTTTTAAATGGGTTTAATATATCATGCAGCCTTGATAAATGGTAAAATAATGCATTTCATTTTCATGGATTCTTGTCCGTTGAATGCGCCACTTCCGGCATTTTGCCGGTTACTCGACACAGGCAAAATGCAATTGAGAATTTTTTTAAAATCGAATACTTGAATTGAATGAAGGAATCATGACAGCCCTAAAGAACAGTGCTTCATATAATGGAGATTGACATCTTTAGTTACTTGGGGCTCATATTGCATTAGCATTTAAAGCCCAGATTGTTAACCTTCAGGCTATAACAACCTTTCAGCAGCTTTATTTACAGATATTTATCTCTCTAAAACATTTTCAACGCCCTGACAGTGTATTATATGGCTTTAGCAACACAATACAATAATCACATTAATGCATGATTCACATTAATACACAATAGAGCCTAAGAGGAAATGGTGTGGATTTAAACTTATAGACCAAACAAAGGCACAAAAGGTGGCGAACAACGCAGTCGACACATCTCGTTGTTTTTGCGGAGGTGCACTACAAAAGCCCTCAAAAGGCCAGATGATAAGCAGGGGGAGAGGAGCCCTGAAATGGCTGCTGTTACAAACCCGTGGCAGTAACCATGGCAACTACAATTTAATAATAGTGTTCCGATCTCCAGCTGCAGTGGATTAAAGAAAATGACAAGATGTTCCTTTTGAAAAGCCTTCCCCGCTCCGTTGCCACGGCAACAGTGCTGATTTTCATATAGTCAGGCACAGAGCGGGGCCCAGAAACTGTCACTATGATTTGCGTCCAGAGTAGCTCTCACTCCACCGCCGGGCTGGCTGCCCGAACCTGGCTGCAAAGTGAGGAGAGGTTAGGGCCTCAAATCATATCCCCCTTCATCTGGGTACATTTCATAAACAACCCCTCTCTCTCTCCCTCCAGAACGATCCACTAAAAACATGAGCTCTGTCAATGGAGGAAATTCCAAACTGAAACAAATATAGCAGACAGATGAAGCAGCAGCAGACAGGCCTGCATTAAAAGCTCTTCAGTATTGAGCTGTTTAAAGTTTTAAGAGTCTGATTCTGAGGCTTGTGACTCCTAAAATGAAAGACAAATCCACATGAAATAAATTGCCAGGCAAGCATTATGGCGCTCTTGTCTGAAACTGAATCTGCTGCGAGATGATGGCGATAGCGGAGGGGAGAAATCACTCGGCCATGTTCCTAAACATTCTGCAGCCTCTGCATTTTTGGAGGCTGCGAATTAGGCAGCAAAGCACACAAGAGCCGTAGAGAAGGATCTGAAGGCTGCCACAGTAAGATCGCAAGCAGAACAATCTTTCCAACATGTGTCAACACAAAATCTGAACAATTTAGCTAGTGGAGGAAAACAAAATCCTATTGTTTTCCAGAGAATGATTAAAGTGTTACAAGAATAAAAGTTACAAAAGAGACATACTAAGAGGTGAATCCTACTGTAAACCTAATATAATACATGTACATATTACTTGTAAATAATGTATTAATAATACTTTAAAATAAGTCAAGAATTAAATATGTAACAAATTTCTGAATTACAATACATTCAAAATTATAGGCTATATTTTACATTTATATTAACGTTTATGCATTTGGCAGATGCTTTCATCTGATGCTCTATTTGGAAAACAGAAACACTTTGAAATTTATTTTATTGAATAAATTAATAAAACTGAATATTATAATTTAAATTCTATACACAAACACACAATCCATGAAATGTCTTATTAGGTTGCTATTATTAGCACAGGCAAATATTAACTTTCATTAATCATTAATAAACCTATCAATACATAATCATAATTTTAATGAATCATGTCCATTTCACTGGTGTAACTAAGACTCCCAGACAAGGCTGACATCGACTATGAACTTATAAACTATGTAACACAATTTTGGAGTGAAAAAAAATCATTTTTCACTCAGTGGGAATTTTGTTGAAGAACTAAAAACTCTACAACCAGATGAAGTAGTGAAAAGCTCATCTGAAGCGACAAACTAAAACTCAAACATTTATCTTAATATGAGTGACTCAACGTGTGAACACTTATGCCGGGGCGTTTCGTGGCTTGACAACCTTTGAAACAAAAAGGTCAGAAAATTGCACTGGATGGGCAAATGAAAAATACCAGCATGATATTCCTGAGGCATATGCTTTCAAAAGTCTAAGATAACATATAATGGTATTTTGGTGTGTCTCCATGCTTACAAAACTCACACCAATATTAACATTTTAAATGTGTACTTTTTGTGACTGTACTTTATTACAGAAAAGGGCTGAAATTCCAGTAGTGCTTATTTCAAACTGCAGATTCACAATGGATAAAACAAAAAGCTTATACATATTTAACGAAATACACACTTTTAATGAAATAAAAAACAAGAAACAAACCTTAAATATAGCTGCAAGCAGCAATTACGGGGCCAAGCACTCCAAAGGCAAAATGAGGAGCTAAGCATGGCATGGAGCATCAGACCAAATGCAACGAGTAATAAAAGCAATTTTAGGATGATTGTAATTGAAATGGCTGAAAAATCATAAAATACAACCTCTAGTAATGTGATTAAATGCTTTATCACTTTTGACCAACAGGTGGCGCTGTAATCAATTCATTTGGGTGTGTTCTGTGAGAGGTGACAATGGCACACACAAAGTTTGTTGTCATTATGTCAAAGCTTTGCAGAGATATAGCCTCAGAGTCATTTTGGCACAATGCCTAAAATTTGTAGTGGCGCTGTATGAAAACGGTTTTGTCTATCAACACGAAATCCATAAATTTTTGTCAGCACAGTCTGAAGATGATTTGACTCGATTTTGGTGAAAATCGGACCAACGGTTGAGGAGTGCGAAAAAGTAGGTTTTCAAGAAATCAAAATGGCGGACAGGAAGTTCAGGTTACTATGGCATAATTGGTATGTATGTTGTCAGCATGACCCAAGGGATATTTTGAAACCAGTTTCATTACAATAGGCTAATGCAATCAAAAGTTATTAGCATTTTTGGAAATTTCATAATTAATGATTAAGGAATGGTTTATTACTCTTGACTAATAGGTGGCGCTGTTACCAAATTGATGTGGCATGGTCAGTGTGAGGTGAAAATGGCACATACAAAGTTTGGTGTAAATATGTCAAAGCTTTGTAGAGATACAGCCTCAGATGCAGTTTGGCATCTTTCCAGTAAATTTGTTGATGTGTTAAACGAAAACCGTTTCGTATATCGACACGAAATCCATAACTTTTTGCCAGTCAAATTTGGTGAAAATTGGACTGATGGCCTAGGAGGAGTTCGAAAAAGTAGTTTTTCAACATAATTAAAAATGGCGGACAGGAAATTCAACCAATTATGGCATAATTGGTATTGATGTTCTCGGCATGATCCAAGGAATCTATCAATATCAGTCTCATTACAATAGGTTAACGTAAGCAAAAGTTATTAGCATTTTTAGAAATTTCATTATATCCCCCCAAATTTTTGAGTACCATCAGGGCATGGTCCCAAAGACACAAACCAAGTTTCGCAATGATACGTCAATGCGTTCGTAAAATATAGCATTTTATGACAAAATTCAAAATGGCTGAGGCCCAAAATGGCTGACATGGGAAAATTGGGTATGGTTCGACTCGGCATGATGCACTGAATCTAAAGAGACTAGTTTTGTGATTTTTGGCCAAACCATTCACAAGTTATAAGCAAAAATAGCCATTTTTCGTATCTCCTGACCACTAGGTGGCACAGCGCCGAAACACTGCAGTTAGTCTTGTTATAACACACACCAAGTTTGGTCTCAATATAGCAAACTGTTGCGGAGATATAGCCTCAGTTCCATTTTTGCATGCTTTTCATAGACTTCATTCGTCCGTTATTGGAGAACCGTTTGACGAATCGACTTGAATTCCATAACTTTTGCCAGCATGGTCTGAAGATAATCTGAGCCAATTTTCAAAAATTTTCAATTTTGAAAATCAGACATAGGACGAGTTCGAAAAAGTAGGTTTTTCGAACAAAAAAAAAAATTAAAAAAAAGAAACCTTACGATTTTTAAATTTTGGAGTTCATTCGACTCGGCATGAGCAAAGGATTCAGAGGGAATTTTTTTTTTTACTTCTGTGCCTTACGGTTCAAAAGTTATTAGCATAAACATTAGTGCAACTTTGGACAAGTGGTGGCGCTAGAGAGTTTGAGTTAGAGACTCCAGATTTGCTATGGTTAATGTTGAGACTGTCCTCTATTGGTGTGTCAAATTTCACAACTTTCTCGAAAGCGGTTCTATGGGCTGCCATAGACTCAAAAGCGGAAGAAGAAGAAGCAGAATAATAAGAACCCTAACGGGTACAATAGGTGCCTACGCACCTGTGGTGCTTGGCCCCTAAATACAATTAACATACACTACAAGTCATTTAATTGTAACAGTACCTTCAGCACATGAAGCGCTGTCAACACAAGCACAACATCCTGCATATTTTGACTCGACCACGCGCACGGCAATCAAGCCTGGCCACGCCCCCTCCGTCAATATCCTCCAATCACCGCACGACTCCGAAACGCATATAACACACTGAATAAACAACGAGCGCCCCAACTTTACTTACACACCTACTAAACCCTTCAAAACAGCGGATGCTTTCATTATACATCTTCAAGTGAGCACAAAGCACCCAAATCAATCCTACGCCATGTCATCCCGACCGTAAACACAATATAGCGTACTGCGAAGTCATTATATGACCGTCTTTCTATTATATTAATTCTGTCAAAAACAAAGTCGCTTATGCCAGACAATTCGCGCCGGCATGCGTGCAAACCGCATACACAAACACTAATATGAAGCACCCTGCGTTGACGTTAGCACAGACGGCTAATGCTACTGACAGCAACATATAAACAACCGGACAGTGCTGTCAATGCGATTTAAACAGCTGTTTCTTCAAGACAAACACACATTACAAGAGGCGCGCGAGGCGGAACGCACAGTGTGACGCGCGCCGAACGCTTAACAGGTGAAGACGAGCATGCTAACGTACCTGCGCGGACTGAACAGGTCGTCCATGTCGGAGCCAGAGCTGCTGTTTTATTTGACAGAGTGAGGAATAAAGTGTCCTCTCGCACCTATTTGTGTAGGTACTCAAAATGGAGGCTCACGCATTCAGTCAGCTTTTACACTGAGCTTGTGCCGTGACCGACAGACAGCACTGAGCATGTGCCGCGACCTCACACACACACACACACGCAGAGAAATCACAGCCCATCTCTCCTGCTCACACACACCATGCTGCTGCTGCATACCAAACAAGCAGGAGGAGGGAGTCGAGAGGGAGATAGACTGTGATTGAGTGGGGGACCCGTGAAGGGGGCTCCCAACCAGCAACTCAACAGCATTCCTCCTCTGTTTATCAGCCGCAGCATCTTATTACCCCTCAAACTTCCCCTCTCCTGTCCCCAGGCTCCTAATGCACCCCATTATTGGAGCATCACATGACTATGGTAATGGGTCCTACTGTAATCCTTCTTTTTTCCCAGACACAAGCATCCAGGCTATGATTGTAATACACAAAGGAATGGGGGGTTTAACTCTACTCATTCTCAATAAGCTTGAACATTTAATAGAGATGTCACATTATGAGCGTGGAACTGATTATTTTTATTATTATTTTGGTTGGTTAGCGTACATTTAAATATTTGAAAATGCATCATTTGCAAATAAAAGAATTGTAATCACTATAAAAAGACAGTGGGACAGACATTATGGTATGTATACAATAATTAATTCATACAGGCCTAAATGAAGATGAGTAAATTACTTAATTAGTAAATTTACCAGTTTTAATTTAGATTTTTTTCTTCCTTTAAGAGTAAATCTGGAATGTTTAAATATCTTTGTGTTTAATACATTCCAGAAAAATAAGTTACGTCGGTTTCAAATTTGAGTGTCTAAATAGCTTGTCTTTATTTAAAAAGTAGCCTATTAACTACAAAAAGAGTAGTTATTACAGGCATTTTAAAACAAATCCTTGTTCTTTGTACTGTAATGTAAGTGCACAACAGAGACAAAGCTGTAAAATATTTAATGGATATTCGAGCAAAACCTGGATGATTGCAACAGCAGGTAATAAACTTTGACAGGTGTCTTATGTTAAATTATTAATGCTACAACAGTGTGACTAGCATGTCAGGCTTGGTCATGCAGTTAAAACATCCTACAGTATCCATTTCCTGTCATGTATTGGTATTTTAATTTGTTATAACATGTATCTGTGAGAAGAGAACTTGAAAAGAAAAGACCAAATAATGAGTCTTCACAGCATTAAAAATGTAACCGCGCATTTCTTCCTAAAGCAAGCAAGCTTAAAATCAGATTTCAAGAGCCATTACATTTTATGGTCAATTATTAAAGTATATTAAAATATATAATATATAATATTATGGTCAAATATTAAATTAAATAGGCCTATACTAACACCCAAATGTTTGGGGTCAACAAAGTTTTATTTAGTTTTTAAGAAATTAATATGTTTACTCACAGTAACAATAAAGACATTTATAATGTTACAAAATAATTTAATAAGAAATAAATGCAGCTCTTTTGAATTTTCTCTCTCAAAACTCTTGAAAAAGTTTCCATAAAAATATTAAGTAGCACAACTGTTTTCAACATTGATAATAAGAAGTGTTTTTGAGCACCAAATCAACAGATTCCTGAAGGATTATTTTAAATTGTAATTATCAAATTTTGATTTTGCATTTTGATTAAATAAATGCAGTCTTGTGAGCATAAGAGACTACTTTTAAAAACATTAACCCCAAATTTTTGAACAGCAGTGTATTTGTTTGTGTAAATAATAATGCAAAAACTTTAAATGCAGACCTCCATTGTCAAAGACAGGCTATAAAACAGAAGACTGTATTCTTCATGATTTAATCTATTCTCAAACTGCTTTCATGCACTGCTGGACAATTTAGAGTGAATAAAGCAAATCCAGAAACCTGATATGAATCATAAAATCGCTATTTGTAAAATATTGCAACAGAGGATCTGAAGACAGAACATGCCTGAGGAGGGCTGATTATTGAAGTCAGTAAAGGCTTACCTGGTTTCTGGGTTATATCCTAAGATGTAGAAGAAAGAGTCGATTCGTGCTTTGAACTCCCTGGCAGCAAATATGTCAGAAAAGTGTGAAATGTTACATTTCCCCCTGCAAAAAAATACAGCAAACAAATCAGTCATGATGCAAATATATTCCTAAAGGAATAGTTCACCCAAAAATAAATAATTACCATTATTATTTACTCAATCTTATTTATATTAATATTTTATTGTATGTACACACTGAATGCTGTTCCAATCATGTATGCATTTATTTTGCCTGTTTTTCCCCCTTCTTTTGTGTAAATAATAATCATTTTAATTATGGGATACTGATATAGATTTCTAAGTGTGGGTAATCTCGGGGGTTACTGGATCACAGCATTCCTGCATAGTTGTATTATTAATGCCCTTTCCCTGCATCCTGTTAGAGAAACAAAAGGTGACAGACACCACAGGCTTTTCAAACAATGCAGAGTGACATTTTTACAATCCCTTCTTTCTGCACTTTACATTTCCAACGTCAGGCGCTATCAAAATAATAGGCATCAGAGTTTTTGCACCGGTTCAATACCTTGCTCATAAGATGAAAGGAACGTGAGGTTTGGAGCAAGCATTACGACATGCTAGCGGAATTCATTGAGTTTATCTAAAGCCTTGTAATAAGTCAAATCAAAGGGCTCTCTGTGCAGCAGAAGTTGCAGCTAATTTGCCCTGAAATCAGTGGTTCAGAGCTGTGGCTTAGTGTGCTGCCTCCAGATGGTTTCAGTTAAGAGAGAGGGAAGGAAAGGAGGGAGGAAGGAAGAGAAAGAGAGAGAGAGAGGGGGAAAATACATCACATGGGTAAAGACAGACCGAGAAGGTCTGGTTTCTTGACAATAAGCATGCCTGTACTCCTTTTCCTGAGCCTCATCGCAAAAGAACGTAATTGCTTTCAGTAAAGCTTTGCATGCAGAATCGCTGTGAAATGGTAGTCTGTACTGAGACGATCACTCCTGTAGTGAACTGAGAGGATCAAAATGTCTGTTTACGGCTCTTAAAGACTCTAGTCTTACATCCCACAGCATCTGTACCTGCCAGAGGTTTTTTTAATGACTATAAAACATGGGAGCTAGTGCTGGCTTTTATTCGCAATGCATTTGCATATTCATTAGAGAAGTTTCACGAGTCGCCAGTGAGCCACCATGAATAACAACAGTGTAAGAGTGCCAGCCTAAGACATGTTTAATAAACTCTGATTTAAACGCGTGGTAAAATCGTTTTAATAGTAATCATAAGTTTGATTTATTTCCATTAATCACCTCAAACTGCCCATTATAATGAATCATTTTAAAACTTAAAGCAGCTACTTCTGTGTGCCATCCAAAAAAGCACTAAGTAGGATATTTCCTATCTTTAAAATAAAATAAAAAAACTACATTATTACCCAAAAAGACCTTATGCATGATTTTTTATATTTAAAATTTGTAAACAAAAAGAATAAATAATAATAATAATAATAATAATAATAAATTACTAAATTATTAAATATTAAATAATGCTTCATAATTATGCATTGTTATATTGATGCATACAAAAAAATATTTAATAAAATAAATATATATATATATATATATGTCTTCATTTCATCCTCATTCTTCAACTTGAATCAAATGGGAATGTGTATATGTATCTATCTATCTATCTATCTATCGAGATATATATATATATATATATATATATATATATATATATATATATATATATGAGAGAGAGAGAGAGAGAGAGCGCGAGCGAGCGAGAGAGAGACAGACAGAGAGAGAAAGAGAGAGAGAGAGAGAGAGAGAGAGAGAGAGAGAGAGAGAGAGAGAGAGGTATATTAAGTTACACTGAATATTGAGAGGTTTTTCTCTATTAAGTGAACTCTTATTAAGCACTTTACTGCTGTGGGTTAATTAATAAATTCCTAAGCACAGGTAAATGTAATTGTGTGTATTACCTGAGGGCAGCAGCATGATAGGTGTCCACATAGTCTGAGATGAAGAGCTCTCTGCTCTTAACCACGGGATCAGTAATAACCAGCTCACGACCAGAGTCTGGAAAAAGAGACAGAAAGCAGACACTGAGCGTGAGAGGCATCCAGACTGCCGCTAATAAAAATGTGCACACATAATAAACGCAGACGAGACACAAAAGAAACCAGACAGATGCACAGACACTCTCACAGCTTATGAAATATGACTGTTATAGACTTATACCACAATGAAATAACAGTACGGCAGCTCTTGGAAATGGACAATAGAATGGAAAAAAATTAAGCAATGGGTTTCAATTCAATTAAAAGAAACATTTAAAGCAAACGCAAAAGCTGCATGAAAAACTGTATTTTTATGCTGAAGCTTTTCAGGCAAATATTTCAATCAAAGATCCACACAGACATTATTGGATGAACATTCGTCTTCAGATGGCATCAGCACAAATAACAATGGCCGCCATGACACTAGTCAATGGTGCAGCAGGTGGTGGCTGCTGCTCTCCAGCAGGCTGGCAGAAACGTAAGCCTTCTTAATGCTTTATTAGAGTGCGGTGTGAATCAAAGTGCCAAAGCCCTGGCCGGGCAGAGCCCCCCGGCCTGTTATTACTGCCTGATGTGTGTATCAAGCTCAGATTTGCTGCTGATAGTCAGGGGAATGAGAGCTCAGAGGGCACATTACACTCAAAGTTATTTGCACTTCATGGCCCCGCTGTCGCTCTTGAGGGAGCGTTACCAGGGAAACAAGGGCAGGAGGGTGGTATTTTTTTCCAAATCCACATTTATTTGAGATGCCATTCTCTATGAAACCTCACAAACCAATAACCAGGGATGGTTACATAAATGATGGCAGGCGAGAAGGACCCTTCAAACGAAGTTCTGTGTTTTTCAACCATCACACACACACACACACACACACACACACACGTACCGTTCTCATTGTTGCGGTCCTGCACCAGGTGCTGATATACGGAGTCAGGTACCTCAGACTGACGGTAGTACCATTTCACATTCATTAACAGATGGTCCCGTTTACTCTGAAAGAGAAAAATAAACATTTGTTAAAATAAATAGACATCATTTGTTTGTTAACAGCGTCACAAATTGAGCTCTTGGCAAACGTGAGCCGGTGCCACAACTGGGTTTATAGTTCTAGCCGTCCTGTGCCAAAAGCCCTGGGTGGAAAAAAATGTCAATTAAAAAGGGATTGAAGGCATTTAATTCTTTAATAAAGTAAACAGCTTTGTGAGCATGTCTGGGAGGGAGGTGAAGAAAGATGGATGGTGCATATTCAGGCAACTAAAAATGATTAAAAAATGAGGGTGGCTTTGTCTAGCCAAACACATCAGCTGCCGCTCCCCTCTTTTCCGCAGCTGCACTTTGAACTCTGCCACCCGCTGTTCGTCCATGGGACTGCACACAGCTCCTCTCGCTGCAGTAGCGTAGAATGACCAGCAAGAGGCAGCACTGAGTCGTGTCCAGACCTCCCAGAGGCGCTTCCAAGAGGGGCCAGAGAGAGGGAAGAAAAGGGCAAAGCACTGTTTTTATTCCCTGACATGAAATATTTATTATCCTCTCACACGAAGCCAACTGACCATTCAAATGGTTTAAAAGGACATTAAAGAAACCACAGCTCAGCAGACGCTGGCGACAAGACCCCCGGAGCAGCGGCCAGAAATCACAGTCATCTTTAACATGACTACAGATTACCACATTCCCCACAAAAGGCCGAGTGTGTGCCACTGCGCCAGCCTAGTGTGGAAAAAAAACCTAGGGTGGATCACAGAGCCAAGGGTCTTTTTTTTTTATTGAAAGCCTGATTCACTTCATGCAGCTCTGGCTTCTCAAAGGGGGGCGGATGGGGGCCTGAGCTCATTGTTGAGATATTTCAAGACTCCAGCTACCTTTACTGAGGTCACTGGAAACCACTAGGAGGGAGCAAATAAAGTAGAATATCTGCTAAAGAATAGCGAAAATGTTCTCTCTTTTCAAATTACTGACAAATGAAGGTCGAAGGGACGAATCCATGGCGTTACAGACCATGAATAAGAGGAATCTAGGTAAAATAATAAATGTGCTGCTGTTTCTGGTACGGTTGAGATGGTTAAAAACCCAATTTAAATGAGATTAAAGGCGCTCTCTCTGTAACTGGGCCACTTGTATGTGTCTTCAGAGGTGTTGTCAGTGCTTATTACACCGCAGATGGGGAGACAACCTGTGCTCCTCCGGGGTATTTCAGAGCTTGGTTCAGCTGAGAATGGAGGCTGATGGAGACCAAAAGCAGTGTAGGGGTTGCTTTGAGCACTCCTGTCTTAATTTACAACATTAAAAATGAACAAACACCTCCAGACCTCAAGAACAAACGCTTAAGGTATTTGTGGAGTTCAAACAGTTCCTTATGTGGCTGAATTGTGCAACCTTTCCTGTTGCTGCTCTAGAGCTGGAAATGACTGTTTCATTATCAGACCCTAATTATGTTTGCATGTTACACTGAACAGATCACTGCGCAGAATCAAATTATCAAGATAAGCACTCTGAGGCGGAGAGAGGCAGTCGAATGGAGGCAGCGGCGAGGAGCCCATTACAATTACAATGCTGAATTGATTAGTGACATTCCACACAGCATTCCCTCCCCTCTCCGAGCCGCTCCTCATCTGGCTGATCCCAGCACAGCTTAAAACCACCTCTCCAAACACATGACTGAATTAAGACTGCTCGAGGGGCCTGCCGGCTCACTTATGAACTGGGTCTCAGTCAGCAACGGAGACGGTAAAGAGAGAGATTTCCCCTCCGTCAGAGCACCGAGACATTCCTGAGGAGAACGGAGGGGGTGGCAGTGGTCTGTCTGCTCTCTTCTTCTCTCTATAATGACCGTGCTGCTTCCTTTGTCCGATCGTTGACCACTAAACCAGGGTGTCACAAGTAGGGTTTGGTTACCGAACTCGGTACTGTTAATGGTTCCGACCTAATTGCTTCGTACCAATTCACATTAAATCAATCGAATGCAAAATTTCAGTACCTGAGAATGCATCTGGGCACGTACGTTACAGAGATAGAGAGAGTGAGAGAGACCTTGTGACATGAAATTTTCTTAAGTGTGGGGATTTCTAGGGCCATAAGGTTTCCACAAAAACATGGACGGGATCATAAAAACGGAAGTTACTCTATAGCGTGGAATGCCACACAATTCCTAATTTTTTGGATGAAAAAAATCAAAAGTAGGTCTCACTTAATTCGAATCGAGATAGACTAGTGTCTATGAATATTAAAATGCAAAAAAATGGTTTAAATAATCCTGCATGTTCTGCTTGCCTCTGTATGTTTAATGGCGGAGACAGTTTTGTTTATAAATACATAAGCACTCGTTTAATTTTCATTTGATTAAAAATAAATGTTTAATGCCTTCATTTGGTTATCAGAAAAATTAAAAACAAGAATTTCTGAAAAAGACTGTAGGGCCCTATTGTTAAAAATGTTGTAATTGAGAGTTTTGGACTTATTTTTTCACTGAAATACATGTTTTTGTTATTACACAGAGAGTAAAGTACCGAAAAAAGGTACCATTGGGTACCATTAACTGGTACCATACCAGTTAAAATGTGATCAGTACCCAACCCTAGTCACATGGTAATCCAAAACAGAAATGACTTCTCCACCCAATCTGAATGCCACATTGAAGTCTCACAGGGCTGTGCGATATCTATAAAATGTATATACAGAGTGTATATATAATAATACACTCCAATCCAAAATCACATAGTGATGCCTGATGCTACTTGATATAAGCCTGACCTAAAGAGGGCAGAAGAGAGAAGTGGGAAGTGTCAGAAGCATGGGGGAGGTAGGGCGAGACGAACAGCGCGGGCAGCACTAATTACAGCACAGCCAGCGTAAGAGTCCAGTGAGAGCGCTATAAGAGGCTGAAGCTGGACTTTACAAGGTCTGGCCGGAGGGGGAACAGAGCAGGGTGGAGTCTACCAGGGGTGTTAAGCAGACTCCACCGGCACGCCAACAGCTGGGCTTTCCACAGGGACCTACTGGGCTAATAATAACCTGATGTGTGGCACACATCACAGAGAAAAGATGTGTGAAGACTATTCATTAGTGATGTGAGAATTAAAGAGCTGCACATAGAAGCGGGCTCTTGAGCCATGCTTGGACGCAGAACCGAGGTGGTAATGAGAGGAAAATTACACGAAGTGAATGCCTGCGCACACAGCGTTTGAATTAGTCACGCTTTATTACATGCTATCGCTGAAGGTACCAACACCGATACGGCTGCCGTGGCAGAACCTCCCACCCCTGTGACCTGACGCTACGTGTCGCCGGCTGACATTTTGTCTGTTTAATGTAATCATTAAACATGGCGGCAGCTGCAGCAGCAGTGCTGGCAGGTCTTATCTGTCAACATAGGCAGCTCAAAGCGGTCACATGGCTCCCACATTAACAGGAGACGGTAAAACAACCGCAGCCTGGGCCCTCGTGGTCTCTTCTCACATCACCAAGCCACAGTTAAGCAAAGCCAGACCCTGAAGCTCTCCACCTAGAGCACATTAACAGGAAATGTGTGTTTATTTTCAATTTCAATGTTGTGCTTTTCTGTCATCCGGCACCAGAACTCTCTCCGGTTTCCCTGACCAAACTGGGCTTGTGCAGAAGAACCGAAGAAAAGCAGGCGTTTTCGCAGTTCCTGAAGAAGGTGGTGGTGGAAAATGGTTTCTTGAGGGCTTTGGCAGACATGCGAAGAATCCAAACGGCTTGTTCCGCCCAGTGTGCGAACATGTTGGTGGCATCGAGAGAGACAGATCTATGATCTACAAAACATAATATGATTAGCGAGGAGCAGGCAGACAGGAAGGGCTCACTCTCTCAGGCATGATGGATGTGCACACCGAGACAGTTTCCGCCCATACGCTTGCTCTCTCTTTAACTGCCTCTCAGACGTAGACCAGACGCAGCTCTCTCCATATACACACACAAGCACTTCCATCTGGACCTCAGCTCACAGCTGCATGTGCCAGAGTGACAGAGGAAAAACACGTCGTTGTAAGCCCCGTGAACAAAAACGACCCATGTGAATAAAGACATGTAGCGTGCTTTTCCTTTTATTTTAATAAATAAAGAAAAAGTAGCGAGTCTCACGTAGACTCCTTTCGGCTCGGGCAGGTGAAGGAGAGCAATTGTGCTGCCCTGCCACCGTCAGACTGAAACTACTAATGGTAAACAAGTGCTGATGACATGTTTCTCCCCTGCAAAAGCTTGTGTACAGATTACTCCTCCGCCTGTCTACAAGAACAAATGGAGGGAGGGAGGGAGAGAGTCACAGCTGTGATGCCGGCACAGTCAGGACCTTTATGCTGCTAAACACCGGGCGCCTCTCTCTCTCCCTCTGCTGTTTACATATTAAATCTCGATTCGCTTTGAACAAAGTCTGCCCATCTGTCAGCCACTCTCTATATTGGATTTGATGAGCATTAGGCAGTTCAAAGGGGGAGATTTTTAGTGTAACAAAACCAGGATAAAACTTCACCCCCAACCTTGTGACACAAATCCACTCATGTGAGCTCTGGTCCAAAACATAGTGAAGCTGTCTGCCGAGGTAACATTTTAAGACATGTTCCCAACCCAAAGGCAACATTATGCAACCTTTCTAATACACAATTTCAGCCAAAATTTACAGCTCTGTCCCAGAACCTAGTGAGCTGCCTCACTGTCTACGGCCTACGTAAACAGCTGCCTTTTAAAGGAACCTGAATAGTGACTGTGCTGGAATGATCGACATGGGTAGCTATGTATATAAATAGTGCTCCTCAAACAAAGAGCACAAGAATACAGGCAATGTTAGTGGAATGGCATTATACTTGCAAAAGCTGAAACCTTAGAAATCATTCTAATATGCTTTATTTGATGCTCAAACATTACAAATGTTGAAAACAGTTTGTTCCACAACATTTTTTTTTTGTGGAACCCATGATACATTTTTTTGGAATGACATGAGGGTGAGTAATTAATGACAGAATTTATTTTTGGGTGAACTATCTCTTTAAGGATTGCCTTGCTTTGTCATGATTGTATGTATTCTTTGTGGATAAGACAATCCCAGGATGCATTGCAATGTACCCAAAATGGTGGCCATGTTAAGTGAAACGTGAACTCTAAATTTATTTTCATTCAGTACTAAAAATTATAGATAAAGACTTAAAACAATTAATGTAGTATTTCACCTATATGTCTCTTCTATGCATTTATGTTAATTACAGCATCATGCTGTTATCTTCGTAAAATGCTATGCTAAACTCAACTGGAATCAGTTGTGGTTTTCACCTTAGAAAGCAGCTCCATATGTACACAGTACAAAGCAAAGCAGCTCAATGGGTTTTGGAATGAAACCACCTTATCCATCTTGTGCACGTACACATGCTGGAAGCCAGAGATCTGCAGACATTATCGTACATTCCTGTCCATTTAGCGGCGACTTGCGCCGTGCTGGGTGTACAAATAATGCTGCATCCATTACACCAGCCTCAAAAACACAACACTTAAAACACTTGACTCTGTGCACTTCACATAATCTCCCTCTCTCTATTTCCTCGCCCTGATTCTTGATCTCGAAGGCTATTTCCTGTAGCTGGCCGTTGGGCGATATCACGTCAGGTGTGTTTGATATGAAGAGGCAGTGGCTGTGATGTGTATCACAGCGTGTGTTGGGTTGCTACACACAGCAGGTGTGACCAGCTCATATCCCTTCCCCCCTTTTCCTCTTTCAAAACAGTTTTTTCCCCTCACTCAACCCCCCACCTGGTACTCAAACACTTCAGTTACTGCCTGAATGCTGGGGGCTGGACATGAAAAAAGGGGTGTTTCCTGAGACATGATTGACAGCAGTCTCCAGGCAAACAATGGGTGGAAAGACAACGTTAATATTTAAACGGTTGTTATTTTATTGCTATGAAGGAGAAACACTTTTTCCTTCACGAGGCGGCACTGATGACACAGGTCTATTGTTCTTGTAACGTTTTGTTGTGGGAGACATTAAAAGACGCAAACCAAACCAGAGACATTCTTTCGAAATGGTTAAACAAAACAAAGTATCTCAAAAATGAATGCTTTTATCTATAAGAAAAAATCTGTAAAGCATGTGAGCAGATTGATAAGATACCCGCATAGTTTCTAAAATAGCTAAATACAGACTACTCTTTCTTTTCCTTCAGTTGTGGTTGTTTTAGAGCGATCCAGACAATAGCAGGAAATGGAGAGTAGAATTTTGGAGAGTAATCATTCAGCAACCAATTCAAAGAATAATGTAACCACTGCTGAATCTATTTCTCTCTTTTGCAGAGTTTTAGATTTGACCTCTTCCTTCGTCTTGGGTAACATCTTATCTAAAAGCTGACTGTGCCAGCCCTAAATGGCTGCTGACAGTGTAGATTTATGGACTGAAGCAGTGCGATTTAGAGAGGAGAATGCCTGCGAGCTCAGGGGACGCCGGATCCGTGTTCCTGACCTCAATGGTCACCGTCGTAGTATAGAGTTACTCCATAATTCTACAGCTCTCTGACACAACCTTGTCACACGGCCGGTGAGATAATGTACTACAAGAGCACAAGCCTGGCGTACAGCCTCCCAGAAATGTGAAACATCTCAAAACATTTGAGCACAAAGGCAAAACACATGAGCCCATGAGCTTATCCAGTCCTGAAATCTGTAGAGAGAACGACGGCGGATCAGTCGCACAAGCAGCGGGCTCGGTTTAGCCTTGAGTCCCTGCTCATGTCTCTGCACTTCCTGAATGAAAGCACAGAGAGAGACAATGCGCTGCCTTGTTAGTGTGGCCTAATGACTGGGTCGTTTCACTCGCCAGGGAGGGGAGCAGCCATGCATTCATAGATAAACACAGACAGGATCATGGTGGGGTGAAAAGGGCTGAACCACAGGCAATGGCTGCAGCACGAGTTAAATGAAGAAATAGCGTGTTTACGAGACTGACGTATGAATGAAACGCAAGCTGTGGGGCCTTTATGTTAGGGTAAAGAAAACAGAGAGAGGAAAACACGCCGTGTGTGTGTTTAAATGTGAGCTGTGCCTGGTTGGCTGGTTAATCCCAGCACTGAGGCTGCAGTATGGGCCGCTGAGCAGTGCCGGGTGTGATGGAGCGCGGTAATGGAAGGCAGGAAATGAGAAGTCTTGGTTAAGCCACAGCTAATCGATCAGTGTGTTCGGGCTGGAGCGAGCCAAGCTGATGCAGGGAAAGCGGCTTGAGGTAACAGACGCTGCGCAAACCCTTCCTCTGTTCTCTGCGCTGCTGTACTCTGACACAATGCTCTTTGTTCTGCTTTGGCTCTAATTGCGTCGCTGACTCACTTGGGTTCTGATTATTTGATTGGGCTGATTACAGCGTTCAACTTTCATTGGCCAGTGTGCATGTGGCTCGGCATTCGTGGACTGAGTACAAGAGCAGGTTTTGTATATAAGTGAAGCTGTTTGGGTTGATGTGAGAAAGAGAGAGAGACTGATTTAACTGCCACCTCCCCCGCTGACTCGGCTAACTGCAGCTGACGGAAATATTTATAAAAACTCTAGCTCAGTTCCAAAACCTTGTGTGCTGTCTACCTAGATCGCATTTTAAAGGAATAGTTCACCCAAAACATGAATTTAGGAATTAAAGAACAGTTTTTTGTCTACAGAATGAAAGTCAATGGGATCCAAAACATTAAAAAACATTTATGCCGGCGTGCCGACATGTAGCACTGTTGTGCTCCGGGCGTCCCGAGATCGAATCCTGGCTTGCAGACCTTTCCCGATCCAGTCCCCCTCTCACTCCCATTTTGCTTCCTGTCAAACTTACTGTCCTATCGAAATAAAGGTATAAAACGCCAAAAATAAATCTTTATTTTTTTTTTTCCCTTTTACTACATGGACCAAAAAAAAAAAGAAAAAAAAAGTCATTTTTCAAAATACATTTGCTTATGTCATACCTGTTTGGAATGACATAAGTGTGAGTAAATGATAAAAATGATCAGTTTTTGGACGAACCGTTCCTTTAAGCAATCGTAAGAAAATCTCGTTATAACAGCTGTTCTAAAATGTAAACAGCTGCCTCATGCTGCCTTCTAAGATGGCTTGTTTATTCTATTGACTACATTACACCAACACTAGACTGTGCTAAAAAAAAAAAAAAAAAAAAAAAAAAAAAAAACACTAAACATTTTTGATAGACTAAAAATAATAAAAACTGAAAGGACAAAATGAAAATATAGTAATAAAAACTTAATTATAAAATTAAAACCATAACTCTGTGTAAGAGGTTCCATATTAATTTGGATGTTACCTTAAAAGGCAACTGCCTATGTGGACAGCAGACAGCAATATAGCTTACTAGATTTGGAACAAGGCTATCATTTTTAAAACTGAAGGTATAAAGAAAGGGAGAGAGGAAGACAAGAAAAAAATGCTGATCCTTACAAGTCCTGACTGCCTGACAATGATACTCAGCAGGAAGTAGTCTTTACCAAGTACACTCCAGTGGAAGAAGAAAAATCAAGGCAGGACAAGAGCACAATTCCCACCCTCACTTGTGATTCATCACACACTCCTTTCACCCAACATCCCCCTGCACTGGTTTTCCTTTCAAACATCAACCTCTGCAAATATTTAGTTCCTAATACCTCTCGCATAAAGGAGCCAAAGCATTACACAGGCTGGCAATGGGACAGATCAGCATACTGATCCAGCTCACGCATCCTAAGAGGTGGGCAAGCGTTCAACCATCTAGAAGGACCGTGCCCGCGAGGTCCTTAGGATGAGTTGGGAGCCTATGTGTGTGTGTGGACAGACGGTAAACTAACAGGCCTGCGACATGCCAGCTGGAGCCCCGCCCTCTGGCTCGACGGGCGGCACGGTACCCGGTGGCCGAGAGAAATTACCGCTGACAAATATTCACAAACACAACACAGATACAGGATATACATCTGAATGACAATGCACTTCCTCATGTAGACAGACAGGCACAGGCGTAGCCTCATTCCCTATACATTTAGATTTTAATGAGCATGTGTGCGCGGCTGAAACAGCTCCCTACGGGGCGGAGGGGGAGAAATAAAGAGGAGCGCCACAGGAAGCTGCTTATCTGTGCTCCAGACTGTCAATCTGCCACAGGAACCCTGCACTACAGGCATGAGGAGAGATCATCTGCCTCCTCCAATCCCTCCGTCCTCTTTAATTACACACGCGCTCCACGTACAAACACACACGCGGGTTTGCGCATGCGCACAACTTCCAGGAAACAATGCGGATCTCCTTGTCGAGTCTGGCACACAGGCTTTGACTCTGCATCAAGGAGAAGAGGAGATGAATATCTCTCGCAGGGACGAGGAGGACACAGGCAGCTGGAGTTCAAGGGTCACGACTGACACTCAGCCCACGGTTGCACTCCCAGCATGCCATCTTTCAGCTGTATTTCAACCCTTACTACACACACACACACACACACCTCTACCAGCAGCCACAAAGTCGGTTCTTTGTTATAGAGTGCCTACACAGTCCTGCCAGATAAGAGCTGAGGTCAATCTAATTAGATGTAATGGGCGGCAGCGGGCGCACACTCACACACACCGAGGCCGGCGTGTAACCGCACAGACGATTTCCCATGCACTAAAATGTGAGCATATGGTTGGGGGAGGGCTGCAGAGACATCAGCCATTTGACATTTTCATTAAGTACCGTAGTACACTCGGAGTAAACTGATATCTCAATTGGCAGAAGCGAGGTATCGGCCTCCACCGCCGAACTAATGTCAAATCAAGCTGGCGAAGAAGACGCGCCACTGGACTAGATTAGAATGAAAAGAAGAAAAGAAACGTCTGCGTGCGTTAACGTCTGCGTGCTAAGATGAAGGACGACACAAAGTGAGGCTGACAGCTAAATGTGGTCTTCAGTCAATGAACGTGTGTGTGTGTGTGGATGTTTGAGGGGGGGTGTGGTTATTGATGGCACCCAGATCAGCAGCATTAGTGCAACGGTCGGTAAATTATCCCCCCAGCCTTTTGCACAAGGTCCGCCCACTCACAGACCAGCCAACAAGGTTCCAGCTGGATGATTGACAGCCCTGAGCAGCCAGTGGCGGAGAGGCAGGGAGCGTCGGTGAGGTGATAAAGTGCTATCGGAGCCGTTTTGTGTATGATGACTGAAAAGCACTGTTTGTTTGCAAGCCTGCTGAGATTTACAACCATTTGCACTGCCCCTCCCTGCATTTGTTTTCTTTCGTGTTGTATTTTTTTTTCCCATTCTCTCTCTCTCTCTGGCTGCGTAGAGTGCTGTGTGCACGGAGGACATTTTCCAGCCCACTGTGATGATATTGATTGCAGAGCCTCCCCTGATTGCAGCCCTGAAGTATTGACCAGCCGGCTCTCCTAGAAGCAAACAAACACACATGCGATGCACACAAAGTGTGTGTGTGAGTGATTACACGCTGTCAAGCCCCACGTCGAAACGCTCCACAAGGAGAGTGTAAAAGCCCAGAGCTCCTGCTCTCTTGTGCTCATTGGGTCTAGTGACAGCCAGTGGGCATCTGTTTCTGCTGTTTTTCTTATTACCACTCTTACTTTTGCAACAATTTTACCCTTTTTAAAAGGACTGCATTCTGGGGGAGTCATCAAGAAAGCAGCATTGAGTTAGAAATTCTCATTCTGATCACTCATCTAATCCAGCTCTCAGTCTCTCCACAATGAGCCTGATCTAACAGCTCACACTCTACCCTAATGCACCAGCACTGCCATTACCCATAATTCCACAATACAGCTCTGCTGCTCTCTAATTACACCAGCATTTCTGTGCGATTTCCACCAAAAAAAAAAAAAAAAAAAAAAAAAAAAAAAGATATGTGCTCACACCCGGTCTCCTGCACACAGGTGGTTGACATGCATTAGGAAAAAACCTCACTATCATTTTAAAGCGTAAAATGTACAAATACTTCCTTTTTACCATATTTATAAGCATGCACAATATAGGTAAAACATCCTAAATACTTTTTCAGAAAAGGATGAATTTTTAAGTGACAATAACGACATTTGTAATGTTACAAAAGGTTTCTATTTTAAATAAATTTAAATATACATGGTTTTACCAAAAGTGCATCGAGTCTCCCTCCACTATTTCACAACCACTTTTCACAATCCAATCAATTTCCAACAGACAAATTCAAATTCTATCCTTCATTTTTCCTCAGGAAATATTATGTTTCACTCTACAATCCATCACATTATGGAACTACACTGGTTTGTGACTTAAAATGCAAAAGTATTTAGATGTCTTCTGATGTAAGAGATCTCGCTCAGCCAGGAAGAACAGCAACATCTCTTAAAAATTAAAGTATGTTAAGAGCTGTCAAGAGACTGCTTGTACCGCATGAAATGCATGACGTGATATTAAATATGGTGACTGGCATGATTTGTATGCTACAGTGTATAAATCGGTCACGTTGTAGAATATAAAGCTGAAATTCGCCAAGAATATGTGAGACTGCATGATATAATTCTCACGTCTTGCCTGTAATTCTTTAAATTTTCATGCTTAAATGTCAACCTCCCACACACAGTTCTCTAATGGCTGTCGGTGAGAGCGGGTTGACAGCGCCGGCTTAAGATCGTTACAGTGTGTCGATGCCCCCGATCACGAGAGACTGCAGAGCGCAAACCACTTCCACTCGCTCCTCTCTATATTCTCCTTCTCCTCTGTAAACCTTTATATACACTAAATCCCTTCCATCCATCCAGCCTTGGTGGGAAAGAGAGACTAAAAAAAGAGAAAAGGCAAGGTTGAAGCCATAAACCCCTGATATTACGTGTGCTCTGGCTACCACTTGGCATTTAAATGCCATTTGTGGCAGCAAACAGTTCACACTTAATTACAGCGGGCAGGCAGCTGTAGCGGCCAGCTTTTCCACGCCGAAGCAAGCTGGGCCACCAGCACTAGCCCTTTCAACTTCCCATGCCACTAAAAGAGAGCTCACCTTTTAAATACTAAATTGGCCTGCTGCTCAGAACATCTCAGCGAGGGTTTCCTGGCTTTTGAGATGTTGGCCAGCGCCTCGGTTCTTCAAACACTCCACCATCAGCCTGTCCTGCTGCCCCAGTGGTGCCTATAATCAATTGGCCTTTATACAGCACCATGAGCTCTGCCTTTGCTTTAGTGTGACACACACACAGATAGAGGCCTCCCCTGAGCTCTGAACCTGCTTGGATGATGTGTTGCACAGATGTTACAAAGGTGTCTCTGCCACTACCACTCTGAACCGACCTTGGAAAAGGAAACTAAAAAGATTTCAAAAATATTTAAAAGCTGTTGCATCAAAACGACAGCAGTTTACCACCGTAGGCGACTCACAAAGATGTCACTAAATGAATTCATATCTGTCTCAGACGGACACACCAACTGCCTTCAATAAAAGCGATTCATCTCAGTATTTTCACTTTTTTTGTCTATCATTAGAAGGAAAAACATTTTATCAACAGAATTCTGGTCTAAATATGTATCTTTTACCACACAGTCATATAAATAAACTGATTCATGTGTCACAAATCTTAAGCAGCCTATAAAATTAACAGGACTGCTGCAAAATCTCTTAATGCAATACATGACATGGCAATACACATTTCACTATACAATACACCGTAAGACAATATTAAAACTAGACTGCGATTAAACTCAGAATTTCATGCAGTGCCATATAAAAACCATTTCATCCAGACTGAGAAATGTGCAAAATCCAAAATACATTTCAGTCCATTTTGCAAAATAAATTCTTGAAATATAATATTTAAAATTTGTTAAAAAAAAATTATATCAACATCACTGTCCTGACACTTTTTGTATATCAGCAACTAATCCAGATCTTGCATTGTGCTTGGCATTTCCTAACATGTGACCAACCTTAGCCTGCTGGCTCCCAATACATCAGGCCAGAGGAACAGACAGTCCAAGACCAAACAGGCAGAAAAAACACTTCACCTGTGAGAGCAGAACTGAGGACGGATATTCTGTCAGAGCATCATGCGGCTGTGCAGCTAACGTATTTCTGAGTGGCACTGGGAACGTTGGAGAGCATATGTGTCACACCAGGAAAACGCACACAGACAGACTGGGGTCTTAATCTGTCTCTTCTAGTCACACACACACACACTCTATATCACCTTCCAGGCAGGTCTACACATTAAATCAGCCCATTTCATCTTTAGCGGTAGGGAAGAGTTTTGTGCATCTCCTCGACAGCATGGATCAGCCTCGGACATGTGTGTCCGGTGCACGGAGGTCATTATAAATGGAGAGCATGGCCTCGTCTTGGAGCATGTCCACAGGCACACATTTATCAGTACCACCAGGCAGCGGCAGAGCCTTTTCAAAGACAGAAATGGAGAAAGAAAAAAAGAAAACAAACATTCTCAACATCTAAGTGTGCAGAAAATGATCTGGTGCTCTTTCTTTCTATCTCATTACTTTTTCTTAAAGCTATAAAGAGCTATTCTGCTACAAATGGCTGAGGCATAACGGCAATCTATAAATGGGATGTTAAGTTCAATAGCCCAAGGTTAGAGGCTGAGAGAGCCAGAGCACTTCATTGCACTCTGCATTGTTCTTTCCAGAGAGCAGATGAGTCTGGTCTCAGTGCACGGCTGTAGTATCAAGCGCTATTTATGAACTTCATGCTGGCATGAGGGAGACGTGAAGAGAAAAACAGAAAAAAGCTAATAAAACATTCTGTTCATGAGAGGAATTCATATCTGGCTCCTCTGGTATCTTGCTCCAGTTGGAATCCGCCGCAATTGATTTGTGAATTAATTCTGACAAATAACCAGATTTGGAAAATGCAGCCCTTGTGGGTTCAGCTGCGGGACAAAGAGTCAGCAAAGGGGCATGACCTTTGGGAAATGTGCGGTTATAACAAACTAATAGCCAAAGTATGTGTATTGTGTACAGTAAATTTCATCACCAGCATAGTGCACTCACTCATATGCAGATTTTTCTAACTATGCGTACTCTATACGTTCAGTTGCACATGCATCTTGAATTTTTTTTTTTCAGACTAATTAGTTTGTCCACAAGCTGACAACACTGGCCTGGGCCGTTGTTTCACAATCAAAAATGCGTTGACGCGCACTTGTGTGAGGGGGTTAAAACATACACTCAACTCTAGTTTAAACAAGCGCAAAGACAATTTTTTTGTTACCTTCTGGAAAAGAATAGCACAGACACTGGACAAACATGAAAAATTCAAGTCTACTTTAGGCATAAAAGGCAAGTATGTTTACATGAACTTTAAAAGTTTAATTTCAGTCAGACTAAAGCATAATTCCGGTTTAAAAATGTAAACATTTCAATCAGATTGAAATTTTAGTGAATAAGTCAGACTAACAGAGTTAGTTAATGAGACTGATTATGAATATGTCATGTATATTTAGACAGGCAAAGACGACATACACAAAAACATGCTGTAGCTCAATTATATCTTCTGTATGTTAACATACTTAATGCAAACTACCACATCTAAAAGCTGTCATCCATTCATTCTGACAGGGCTCTTCAGCAGCCTCACTCTTTCACATCAAGCCCGCTGCATCAAAACAAGCTCTGAAACATGCCTGAGAAGTATGACAATTAGCCTACAGGTAAAACGGCAACATAAAAAGATGCTAAAATCACCTTTCAAGCATTCACACAAACAGCCAAAAACAGACAGTTTTGAAGCTATTGTGATGACGCGAGAGAGAGAACGCATACAGAAAGAAAATGGGAAGGAATAACATGAGGGGCGTGAAGATGGAGGGCAATGGAATTCTCTAGCGCCTTATATTTCCCATCCTCCCCAGGCCAGAGCGCCCTCCCACTCTCCGTCTAGATTTTTTTCTTCTTCAGCAAGAGCTAATTTGCAACATGTGTTCTTTAATGGAGAGAGCCACCCGATGGAAGCATGTGAACTTGATACCACTGTAAATCTTCACTTCCACAGCTTTTTTTATTGGCATGTCACACTTTGGACAAGCTGGAAATTACACTCGGTGAACTGAGAAGCAGTGCCGAGACACTATAGAAAGGCGGGGAAGAAAAGGATAGGAAAAGAGACAGATGAGAAGGAAGCGGCGTAAGGTGCTGCGAGTCAGAGAGAGAGAGAGAGAGAGAGAGAGAGAGAGAGAGAGAGAGAGAGAGAGAGAGAGAGAGAGAGAGAGAGAGAGAGAGAGAGAGAGAGTGAGAGTGAGAGTGAGAGAGAGAGAGAGAGAGAGAAGACCACTAGTCGTGTCTGGAAGGGAGGATCCAATTACATGGCAGCCAGGCCAAGCACATGTATTTGGAGAACAGGATTGTTGCAATAAATATTGGCCGTGCAAAGACTCCGTAACGCACTTGGCTAATACACGACATGAAGCACATCACTTAGAGGCAAATATCAATTACAATGTTTTAGTTAACGAGAATAGGAAATCCAACTGGAGAATAAAAATGATAGTGTTGTTTGGTTTGTGGGGAAATATAATTTAAATTTCATCTATAATGGTTTTGAGAGGGAAAAAACAAATGTGAAAACATCAAGCCCAATTTTCAATTGTAATTAAAATGCTGAGGATTACATCAGTACAATAGTTGTTTTATCACAGTGTGATTGGGAAAGTGTAAACATTCCCTTCGTGTTGGTATCTTTGTCATTTTTCTTCTCTTTGACATCAAAGCGGATGAGATAGAGAAGCCTGCCTTTCCTTTTTTAAGATGAAACAGTTGGGTTGAATGCCAGGGCTCAGCGTTCCCAGCTTCAGATGCTAGTGAAGACATCAGAAGAGGGAATTTGCCTGTGATGTGCCAAAAAAAACGGTATTGTGTCTCTGCGGCAGATTCCGGCAATCCGAGATGAGGAGAGTGAAATTAACATAGCCGTTCCTTCGAGACTCAAATGATTTCTATTGCATAAAAATACTTGACAAATACCCACCCCGCCACCAGCGAAGCAGTGGCGGTAGTCCGGGAAGGGAAAGCCGCGATAATGAAACGTGGCGAGAAAGGCTCTGTTTAATAATTTAGTCTCGCCCGTCAAGGATCTGCTATTGATTGTGCTTTCAGGTGTCTTATGAAAATGTTATCTCCAGCCTCGCTGTTCTCCCGGCTCCATCTGGCAATGTAATCACCACCCCATACCCCATTGTTGACCCCACACACCTCCATTTTGATTTTACCCCTTGTTCTTGGTCTTCCTCCTCCCTCTAGCCCTCTTTCTTTCCCCCCAGCCACACAGCTGGTTTCCATAGTAGCGTTTACTGAAAGCACAGAGCTGTTAAAGGTATAAGGGGGAGAGAAAGAGAGAGAGGGAGGTGTGATCTAGAAAAAAAAAAAAAAAAAGAAAAAAAGATTCTTGATCTTTTTCGGATTGGATGGTAATACAAGTTGACTATTCTCTCTCACTTTATCTTATTTGGCTACTATTGGTAAAGAAAGCACTGGTACTTTGGTAAAAAAGCTCACACACACACACAAAAAAAAAGAAAAACTACATTTTTTTTGGCATCAACTTTACACCAAAATACCAGTGTTTTTGTTTTTTTTTGTTTTTTTACAAAAAGTGCATATTTTTATTATATATTTATTATTATATATATATATATATATATATATATATATATATATATATATATATATATATATATATATATATATATATATATAAAAAACAAAATATCAAATGCCCAATAACCAGATCTGTGCATTTAGTGCATCATAATAGATCTGTCTTTATGGCACTAATATGACTCTAACATCAATATTAACAAGAAAAAATCTTTACATAAGAGGTCCACTGAATAACATTAGTTTTTTTTTTGTTCCTGTGGTATTGAAGTTGGTCTCAAGAACCGTGAAATTTCACTGGTATTGCTATTGACTAGTGAAATTATTACAACCCTATCAATTACATATCGATTTGAATTTTGTTGGTTTGCCTAAATAGCTTCATTTTGGAAATGAAATAGAAAATGTGTTTTTTAAAAAAAGACACCAAAAACAAACAGATACAAACAGAGTAGGGCTGCAACTAACGATTATTTTGATAATCGATTTGTTGGCCGATTATTTTTTCGATTAATCGGATAAAAGGCTAAACTTTCTTCTTTTTTATTTTACTGACAAAAACACTTCCACATTCTGCCCAATGTCCTTCAAACAAACGTGCCAACTGAATGCTATGAAAACACAGTGCTTAATTTATTAG
This sequence comes from Spinibarbus caldwelli, assembly GCA_039654775.1. Classification (NCBI taxonomy): domain Eukaryota; kingdom Metazoa; phylum Chordata; class Actinopteri; order Cypriniformes; family Cyprinidae; genus Spinibarbus; species Spinibarbus caldwelli. The sequence continues at coordinate 16,011,363 of CM077260.1, forward strand.
ACAACCTGTCATAAAGAGAAAACACAAATATTACATTTATGCATTTAGCAGATTCCAAAATATTTTAGGAATCTGTCAAAGAATTGTTTAAATCTAAAAATGTTATTGTCATTTATTGGGCAAATAAACTGAAACAACTAAATATTTATTCACATAATAAAAAAATAGCCTCCTGCCTTTTATAACAGCATGCATTCTTGCTGGCATTGTTTAGCTACTTTTTGACTGTAATTGGGTATCTGAAAAAAATCTTTCATAGATCTTTCATTCTTTCATAGATAAGAGAAATAATTATATTATAGCATTAGAAATAGCCTACTGTTACTAAAGAGCTTACGCATATTGGAGGACTAACCAATACAGATAGCTAAAAATGATTTTAGTAAACACCAATACTGTTAGTTTAGAGCAGCAGTGGCACAAAGCTTACATTATTTGTTATACCTTAAATACATTTGTTTTAATAAATTCAAGCACTGTATATAGGCCTATAGTTTAAATCTCTTCATCAAAAATTAAGATAATAATAAAAATAATAAAGACGAATAAAAACAAACTCAGTGTTAACCAACTTTTTGATCACAGTCACGTTTACTGTAATTTCTTTATCCTGTAAAAGACGGCTATGAAGCATCTGATATTTATATTCAGACAACTATATGCTGTTATCCCTTTACAGTTCCTACTCTCATAAAATACGTGCACTACATGTTGACTTTTAAACCTTAATTTAACGTTCAACAACAGATATTTCAGCACAATTAATGTTTTTGCGCTGAATATTAAACCCTCTCTGACGCGCGTTTAAGCGTCCGCCGCGCTGGCGCTCATTCAGTAAAGATTTAAACAACGCAGACTGTCAGGACGGAACTTTATGCAAAAATGGAAATGCTCGCGTGAATTTGTGACATTTACAGATAAGGATATGACCGTAAACTGAACGTTTTTGCGCTGAGGACGCACACGCATCTGTCAAAGCGCCTGACAGGGCAAGCCATTACGCTAAAGCATTAGCTTAAAGCTTAAAATAAAGAATTTTCATGTGTTGTACAGCTTGGATCACGTACTTCTCCCGCAGCATCTCATTCTGCTTCCTCCACTATTTTTAGATGCTTTTTGGCCATAGAAATGCGTTATTCAGTGCTGTAACGTTAATTTGACGCGACCGGCTGAAGTTGGACGTGCATTGTGGGCAGACACGACTAATCGATAATGAGAATCGTTGTTGATGATTTTCATTATCGATAATAATCTATTTTATCGATTAGTTGTTGCAGTCCTAAAACAGAGCTTCAATTGTTTTTGGAGAGATGCCCATTTGGAAGCAGTGCAGCATGGGCTGTGTGTATTTTGCACAGTGCTAAGTACCAAATGTCATTACCACCAGCAGCATTAATGCTTCCTTTAGTGGAGTTTCAAGTGTACAGGAGGGAGGGAGAAAAGAGAGCCGCACACTTCATTCAAGAACATTAATCAAAATGGCCATTAAGTTTTTTTTAAGTTTTAAGATTTACTTACAGGCCCGATGCTTAAAGGGCTTTACAGTCAGGTTTGCTGAAATAAACCACGCCGATCAATAATTAAAGGGGGGGGTTTGATGTTTGGTTGCAACATCAAAACAATGAAAAGCCAATTCGCAAAAAACACAATTTGTTAAAAAATGTGGTGGGAAATAAAAAAAAAGACTATTTTACTACCATTACAGACCCCCCCACCAATTTAATTTCAAAAAGGCCAATGGAGAAAACGCGTTTTAGCATGTTGCTACTGCTGAATTTAGCATTGTGTGTGATGTCATCCTGCTTGCTTGACAAAAAAAACGCTCCCCCTCCTACACGGTTCCCTCAGTGCCGACCCTCACAGCTAAACCTGTAGCCGCTCTGTATTCCTGCCCTACTCTAAACACGCTACCCTGCAGACAAAGTGCAAGCAGAGATATTTCAATCACACGCTCTGGAGCAGAGGTGTCGCGCCGGCTCTCTAGCTGCCGGCAGAGCTTGCTGCCAGAGGCGCTTTTTCAGAGCCGCACACAATAATGGCACAACAAAAACCTGGGGGCCACTTGTGAGAAATGCACCTTTACATATTTATACATGCAAATGTGCCGGCTCATTTTCAGCGGCTGAGCAGGCAGAGGAGTGACAGGCAAGGGGAGGGTCGAACGCATCGAGTAACGCTGGGAGAGATAGAAAACGCAAAGCCACCCCTGTCCACACAACGTCTCTTAATGACTGCAGGCTCCCTGACGTAAAGATGGTAGCGGCTGCCGCTCCGCTCAATAAATATTAACAAGAACTGCGACTGATGGCGCTGCTCACTGATCCATAATTGCATTTCAAAATGCTGGAGCTTGTGGGGGGGTGAGGAAGGGATCCCGATGGGGGAGTATGTGTGCACGGAAGCAGCTCTCGGACTGATGAGGCAACCTACGCGCCTCCCACCTATGTGCAGGATGAGGATTTAATCAGAGCTGCAGAGGGCATTTTTAACATTAACATTTACATTTATGCATTTAGCAAGCGACTTACAGTGCATTCAGACTATACATTATTTTACCAGTATGTGCTCCCTGGGAATTGAACCCACGACCTTTTGCGCTGCTAACGCAATGCTCTACCACTGAGCCACAGGAACACGTGGCTGTTAAAAATTAAAATCTATCATGTGTCATTATTTACTCACCCTCATGTTATTCCAAAACTGTGCTTAGTTTTGTTTTTTGTCCATACAATGAACCCCATTTCTGGAACCCTACTGGATTAAAAAAATATCTTGAAAATGTGTTGCACAGAAAAAAGTCAGAGATTTGGAACAATATAAGGGTAAGAAAATAATGGCTTCCATTTTGGGTCAACTATCCCGTTAATGTCCCTCTAATAAAGCTTGTTCAATCTATTTCCTATATGCATATTCCTATATTTCACCAGACTAATTGGTAACAAATTTTTCGAGCGCGTAGGCATCCTTGCGGATTGGAGAAATATGCACGAAGGCATTGCACACACACATCTCTTCATAAACCCACTTTTATGATCATTCATGCGTGTATGCACATATATTTGCATCTTCATGACAGCCTTTTAATTAAGGCTTTGAATCATTAGCTTTTGAGGGCACAGAGATAAGCACAAAAACCATCAGGAGTGAATTACACGGAGTTTATTTGCATCCCACGAACGCAGGATCCAGTGCATTAGGGAGGGCTGGCAGTGGGCTTATCAAACACTCCAACCGCACGCCCTGATCAACAATATCCGCACTGCCAATAATCAATAGTCTGTGTTAATTGCCATTTCACAACTAGAGTGCAGGAGCGTGGGTCAATGCAGGGCCAGTTCAGATTGCGGCGCCCTTGCCATCCACTGAGCTATTGTTTCAAGCGAATCATTAGGGGTCTATGTATAGCTCGGCTCAACGAGCAAACAGTGTGTGGAATAATGGTGCTGTAGCAGGCTGACAGCCCAAACTGGAGTTTTCACATTTTCAGATTTGATGGGGAAAATCTGTAAAATGGATTTTAAAATGGTACAATGTGTTAAACAGAGCTGATAGTACTACTATAATTGAACATAAATCAAATGAGCTAAAAATGAACACGTATGATGTATGGGTGATGTATGGAACTGACAAACATGTGAAAGACGGGGTTTCTAATGCTGTAGAAATCTGTCAAGACTTCCTCAAATTTTCAGGGTCTCATACTTTTATGCTATATAGAAAAACAAACTCAAGATGTTTGAATAAAAACCTTTTTAAATGTTAATAGTTGGGTTTCTATACAAATGTCTCACTTTTTTAAAGAAATTTCAAATAATTTAACAAAACAGATTATGAAACATTGCAGCATTATGCAGAGACATTAGAAACAGACCTCCAAAGAGTTCAAATATGTGAAAAAATGTTTCCTTAATGCACATTCGCTTTCAGGCAAAACTATTTTCCTTTAGAAAACAATTTTTTTTTTAGGCAGAAAATCTACCTTAACCTAAACTTATTCATATAATACATATACATTTATGCAGGTATTATAGAAATTTATGTTTTAAATATCACCCACAAATGAAAACAGTTATCCTTGATACCCTCATGTCCTTCCATGTCACATTTTCCCACCTGCATTATACAAAAAGATCACTGAAAGAATGTTTTGACTGTTTTTGTTCATACAATGAAAGTCAATGGAATCTAAAACATTGACTCTTATTGTATGGACAAATATACAGCAAGAAAGATTTGTGTTCCACAAACAAAAATCATGCAGGTTTGGAATGAGTAAATAAAAAGCAAAAATTCTACTACGGCATTTAAAATAAGTCAGATAGAAACCCAGCAAAGAACAACCTTTCCGCCTGCTCCGTCCCGCTGCTGTGCATCACTGGAAATCATGAGTTCTTTTTGATAATTGTATTGTACATCACACCTAATTAAATGTCCATAAGCACCAATACAGCGAGAAGAGCAAGGCATTTTTGCCTGCGGCCGTGCCCCCAGAGGCAAGCAGCAATCGCTCCATTAGAGGTAGCGCTGTGTTGCAGCTGAGCTGGCCAATATCAGCAAATTAGTTTAGCCACGGGGATGGGGGAAGGGTGCCACGGCAACACACACCGACAACAACAGTGTCAGTCATCGGGCATATGCAGCCGGCCCAAATTAACAGGAGGAACAAGTGAGGTAGGCAGGCAGAGACAAAGACGGTAGAGCTGGAGACTGTGATTGACTCGAGGATAAAGGTTTCTGCTGCTTATGATCGATTCGGTGCTGAATTGTCTTTGTGTCTGAGCAACCCCTGAGAGATCTTTCTCTTCCTATCTCACCTCTTCTCCTCAAAGCCAACAACGTCTCAAGGCTCTGTTTAAAGCCAATAGAGTGTCAACAGGACTCGCTGCATAGCTGCTTTTCCTATTAGCAACAGATACTTAACTGAATGTGTCACCCTCGTCACATTAATACAGCGTACGTCTTATGCACGGCACTAATGGACTGAGGCCGTGAAATAAATACACAGAGGTTGTCCATGTCCTTGAAATCAGTATGCACTGCTGGCTTTTAGATACACAAAAAGGTGCTGGGCTAACAGCGGCCCATTATCACACCTGAGCTGAAGTCCTGAATTGTAGGAGATACAAACACAGCTTCTCTCTACTGTAGAGAAAGACACAAATCTTCAAAACTACTAAAGATTGCATTTGAATACATTTTTAAAGGGCAATAAAATCTGACACTGGTATCATAAATTTTGCAGTTTTAGCTCAAAAAACACTAAAAACACAATTATTCTGGTCCAGCTATAACAGTTACCACACTCTTTTTCAGCAATGTTAGATCTGGAAGTATTTTCCCCATTCATCTTCTCAATATGGATCTCAAAAGACTCGTCAATAAAGTAAATTGTAAAGCATAAACCAAACCAACCAGCTTTGAAATAAATCATAACATTACAAACTTGGATTTGAAGGTATAAGAAACCCTGGAAAAAAGACAAGGCTGTGTACTACAATCTGATGAAGGTTTGCGAATGATGTAAGCATATAAAAAACAATGGTACAATATAAAACTATCAAATTATAAAGGTAACACTTTAGTATAGGGACAAATTCTCACTATTAACTATTTGCTTATTAGCATACCTATTAATAACATATTGACTGTTTATTAGCACTAATCAAGCACATTTTCTGCATGACCATATAATGGTTTATTGATAGCGAGAATTGGACCTTAAAATAGAGTGTGACCATTATAATTAAGTCTTGTTACTCAAAAAATATATTTCTGTGTTAGCAAAGCTGAATTTACTTTACTCCACTACTGTTACTTCACTTAAGTCTCTACTCCACTCTTAAGTGTCACATGAGCCTTCAGAAAACATTCTAATATGCACATTTGGTGTGCAATAAACATCTTCAACACTGAAAACAGTTGTCCTGCTTAATACTTTTGTGGAAACTGATATTTTCTTTGATGAACAGAAAGTTTAATAAAACAGCTTTTTTAAACAAATCTTAAATGTTGCAATAAACATTGATGATGTATACACACACACACACACGTGCATATAAGTAAACAAGTGAGCAATGCTCTTTAAACTGAAAGGCGGAGCTTGTGTGTGTAAGAGATGGTGAGACGGACAGAAGAGATACATATGGCAGCAACTCACTATATTCCCACCCCTTTTTTCCTCTGTTAATCTCTTTTATTCTGTCTTTACCACACTAATGTTTACATAAGCTGAGGGGAGCTCAGTCAGCTGTGCCTTAATTACAGTGTGTGTGAGACAGGGGAGACTGTGTGAGCTCACAAACAAGGGTGGAGGCACCTGTCTTTGTACATTTTTAAGCTCGTTTAAGCAGGAGGCTCATTCAGAATATGAATATGATTGAGGGGGAAAAGGAAAAGGTTGAGTGAAAAGCGTGTCAATTAACGGTCTAATTTGGACTGAGTGAAGGGCGGAAACATCTCTGTGACAGTGTGAAGATATGTGAGTGTGACTGTGTGTGCGTCAACATACAAGCCACACACACCGGCCAGGCACACACACACACACACAAAGATCTCATCGCTCAAAGTGGGCGGAGGGATTGATTGCAGCATGCAGGTTTTCTCTGCAGTGCAAACTGGATTCCCAGGTCATTAGATAAAGTACACAGGGTGACGTTGTTCAACTCTTAAGACTAGAGGAGAACCATATTAATGAGGTTATTTTGCCAGAAGCGAGGCAATTTCCTCACCTCACGGCAGAAGAGGGTCGCTGAGAGAGAGGCTCACGTGATGCTGCATGAAACAGAAGCTCTCAAAAGCACGCTAGCAAAAATACAGCTGAAACCTGTACTCCAGAGAGCCATGATCGTTACGCATGTAATGAATTCACTTTATTATGTAGAATCACTCTGTAAATCCGCTAATGCTGGAACCTTTCCGATATCCTCATTTAGCGTTATGGCCAGCTATCCCGTTCTGCCCTGCTCAATACGAGTGAATGAATCAAGCCAGCGTTAAAAGCTAAGAAAGGGAGAGAATGCATGAGAAGGGACGTCAATGAGGGGGGTGAGTGGGGTCAGGGCAATTGACCTCAAGGTTTTTCTACCATTTCAGTGGACAGATGCTCGCTTCCCAATTAAGAGGAGAGGGGTGACAGCCGGTGTTCAGCTGTAGCAGCAAGTCCATTACACTTGTTTCAAATGAGCTGAACAATGCCACAGCTATGAAACACTCATATTCCACATGCTGGGAAAAAAGCAGTGCACTTAATAGGAATGTCCAAAATGACATTTTCAAAACTAGTTGATTTGCACTGCCTAAACTACTAGTTGACTCAACTGGTCTCAAAAAATAAATAAATAAATAAATAAATAAAATTCTCACACATTTATTTATTTGATATTATATAAACATAACTATACATTTTAGTTTAATATTTAGTTTAGTATTAAACAAACATAAAATATAAATACTCATTTTATACAAATATAAATATTACAAAAATATATTTTAGTTTTTTTATATTTTGTTTTTATATAACAAATAGGTTTTTGTTTTATATAATATAAAATTATATTTAATATTTATATAAATGTATATTTTATTCAATTTAGATTTTTTCTTAGGATATGTGTATATATCTATCATCTATCTATCCATATTTATACATCTATTTTTTAATACAACATCTCAAAATACTAGTTGACTTGTCCATCGTGACCCATGCCTAGCAATTACATGGCAAACCGCTATCCAATCCACTTCATGGTCAACAACATGGATGACTGAGCATTAATTAGATGGATTAAGGTGGTACAAGACAGAAAGGAAGGCCATTGAAGCCTTGTCTTCTCCTCTGACATTTACAGCCACCAGACAAAGACCCCTAGATCTGCACTTAATCAAGATGAAGATAATCACGAAACATACTATATGTTATTCTTGGCAAGAGCAGAATTCTGCTGCCCTCAGCACTCTTCAGAGCAATCCGATTACAGGCTGCTTGGATGCCCGGGCTCTGGCACGCACTCCCCTTTCTACCCTCCCTTCCTCTGCACATCCTTCTCACTCATCCAACCAGTCCTGATCCCCCCCCACTTCAGCTCCTGTGGCTGTCATAAGCCAGCCAGCCAGCCTGCCCACCCCTCCCATCAGCACCTTAGCTGTTCAGTACCATTAACAAAGCCTCATGGGTCTTCCTCCACACACTCTACGGGGGGGCCGAAGGACCTCTCGGCTAATTGTCTCCTGCTGTGGGGAAGTAGCCATCAGAAAAGCCATAATGTGCTTATTTGCTTGTGACATAACGTTATCTCAACATAGCAACCATCAAATGCGGCAACCATGGAAGGAAAAAAAAAAAAAAAACGCAGCTGTCTGCGGCTGCTGGAGGAAATAAATCAGGGAAATATATTGGCCTAATAAAGTAGACTGAATCTGAGGTGGTTTTGCTCTCTGATCAACGTGTCCTTTGAAGATTCAAGCTTTTTAAGTAGCTGATTAATAATCTATATAAAAAGCGTTGGCGAGGAGCGGATCAAGTGGCAAGAACTACGATCCGCAACAGGAGTTTTTCTTTCCCTTTCTCTCGCTTTTTTTAATTGATCAATTAACGGCATGTAAAACCAAGCTGGCGCTACAACGTAAACATGTGTGAGCTAGCAGAGGCTTTGTAGAGAATATCTGGTGCTCCGCTTCACACAAGCTAATTAAACTTGTAAATCTCAGTGTGTCGCAGGCTGATTTTCCTATAGAGTAAAAAACACGGGCATTAAAAGCAGAAAAAAAGCCAACTGTCAGCACATTTCATTTCCAGAAAACACCCATAAGCCTGGTTAAACAAGCGTACAGGAAAATCTGAAGGTATGAAACTTAATTTCCAACACTGTAGCAGCATTACTCTTAGACATCGATTGCAACCGGCCATTTCACTGAAATGAATCAAGGCAATTACCCACATCAAACCCTTGCGTTTGATCCAACTTTGGACGTATAGAAAAAGATAAGAAACGAAACACAATGGCAACACTGTTACATAAGGGCTGGCGGAGCGGGAGCCTTGATCTGGTGGATGAGGGGAAGGAAAATGCCAAGTCAACTCACCAGCTTGAAGTCCTGAATGCTACAGATGAAGTAGGGCGTGTTCGGCCGTCGGCTCTCTATGTACACACAATCTGTGAAGATGACAAACAACAGTGTTACTAACATCATCTAGACTGTCAGATAAGATGATCAATTATCTTAATTTCTCAAACCTGCACAAAATCTGTTTCCCTTTGTAAAACACAACTGGAATGTGAGTAATAGGATTAAAGGGCTTTTGGACGCAGGACAGTCCGCCCTTTCCAGAACAAACATCAAGGGGAGTCCGAGAAAGAAGGTCGGTATTGTTCCAACACAATTATGTGATGGCAGGGGTTTGTGTAGGGAAGAAAATACAATAAACGAACATAGGAGACAGTGTGAAGCTGATATGATACGAAACGTATACTAAACTATGATAAAATTGCATAACTTTTCCTCCTCTGAAGTAAAGCTGAGCAGAGGGCCTCTGAGTTTAAATTAAATGTGACTGGTGGTATGGCCAGGTCACGAACCTTCATCTTCTTAACAAAAACATTCACACTGCACAGCCCCAACAAGAGAAAGCAGCTTTAGCTAAGTAGACGCACATACACGCACACATACTTCCTTCCTCTGCGGTCAATCTGCCAAACATTTGTAGAGTGCGGGGGATGAAAAGATCACCCTCTTGTTCCAACCGCTTCTCCGCAGAGAGACAATCTGAGGCGCTCTTGAAATGGAAAATACTTCAGTGCCGTGCTGTACCGACATCAAAATTATTGCGAGTTATGTGGGGGGGGGGGGATCTCTTTTTGAAAGAAAGGGAGTGTTCGGAGCTGTTTGCTAGATAAGAATCTTATTTACACAGAAGAATGAGCCTCTAGTTTGAAGACAAGCATTCTTTGATAGTTCAAATGTGTTGAGAACACAAAGAGGGCTGTGCTCGGCTGCTTGGATCACCCTCTGTCAGACTTCGAGGTGCCAGCCACTGCTCCATTCAAAACACTCATTACATTACACTGCTATTTCACACTACAAATCCATTTTACACCGGCAACCAAGCCGGTATTTGTGTTACCTAGACCTGCGCCGTTCAGCTTGAGATGAGGTGATTGGGGTTGCTGTGGTTTCAAGTCGACATGAAATCAAAACTGACCACCTTTACTTTAGACATCCCTAGTGCCAAATACATCCATTCACATTACTCTAAATAAAGTAAGTCTCTGTTTAAAACATGGAATCAAAATGTAACAATGATGACATTGCCTAGGATGTCAAGTCTATTAGATCATGTTAACCGAGTGTCTAGTTAAGAAAAGGAAAGTCATCACATTCCTTTTCTGATGATATCTCCTAATGTTAACCAATAGGCAAGTAGTGAATGCCATTTCATGTTGACTTAAATCTGTAAATAAAGCACAGACCAAAAATCAGCTTTCAGGCTGTAAAAAAAAAAAAAAAAAAAAAAAAAAAAAATCATACAATAATATAAACAAACCCCTAAAATAATAAGCTAGCTAATACCAAACGGGAAGTTAAAAGTGGCTTATCAGAAAGCAGATTTCAAGAGTCACAACAGATTCCTGAACCCATGATTCATTCACACTTCCTGGCACATAAACAAAGGCCATACCGCGTGTTAAAAGACGAACTGTGCATTAAAAAGCAAGGGCGACTCCACCATCTTGTCTCCAGCTTGCTAAATCCGTAAGCAACACTCATGTGTTGATGATGGGGTCGAGCCTCGCAGTTACCCAGCAGCCATATCTGAACACACAGCTCCTGAAGCGTGGCACAAACACACTCTCACACCACGCCGAGGATAGCAGCCCGAGTGTGTGTGAGTGTGTGTCATCGCTTTAAGCACAGATTTGGAAATGTTAGAAGTCTTTGTGTCTCTGTAGTGCTAAAACTGCATGGAGATAAATGTTTATCTGAACGTTTCAGTATTCCAGGGATGAATTCACGTAGCGTGGGCTGAGGAGGCTAAAAGCTACTACTAACAAAAGGAGAGCGATTCCGTTCCGGCCCTCTTAGTGCACATCATCTTTTATTTATTTGTTTTGCCTTGTGCCGTTATTGATCTCGTTGCGTTTATCTGTTCAATGCAGCAGGCGGAATAAAGATATTTAATAGGCTGAGCACATTGTAAACTGTTCGTTGGGAGGGGAATGGGGGGGTGTTAAGAATGCAGAGGGGGCCATTTTGAGTGGGTTGCATGTGTGACAGGAAAGGCTTGTTATCAGAGCTGGTCCGCACAGGGTTTTTTCTAAGGTTTTATAGCGTGTTAGTGGGGTGGGCTGAGCTCTGCCCATCTGTTTCTACCTGAGCTCATCCTCTCATTTACAAGATAATGTAAGTGAATATATCCATCAGCGCCGTGACTGACCACCTTCACCGGAGGGGGAGGGGAGGCTGGAGAACAAAAGAGACAAATCTCAATGAAATGAGATGACATGTTTCAGAATGTCCCAGGCGGTGTTGAGAGGGATTTACCTTTGAGAATTGCGGCTTATAGTCTCTTAACCCGGTTGGTAGATTCATTTAGAGGAAATGGATTCCCTACATACTGACAAGGCAATAGATATCTGTGCAGTGAGCCGTAAGGAAAATACTGAGGTATAAAGGTCTGGTTTGAAATGCTTCCTGAGGTAAATGAAGCCGTAAATGTGACTTAAGCCTATTTCTGGGCAATAAAGCTAAAGGAAAATCAATATTTTGCAGTATTTATATTTTATATATATATATATATATATATATATATATATATATATATATATATATATATATATATATATATATATATATATATATATATATATATATATATATATATATATATATATATATATATATAAATAAAATGAAAATGTACTTGAAAATAATTAAGAATGCAAATCATTTTCATTTAGTTTCACCAACATTAAATTAGGAAAATAATAATAATAATAAAAAAAAAAAAAACATCAGCACATATCTGTCTAAAACACTTGATGGAATTGTGGTCACATTTACAATCACAATCTGTGCAGTTGAGAATTTCATGTGAGGATGAAAGATTTCACCTACAGATTTAGCATCGGGTTCAAGTTGGTCACAAATTTGCAACGTAGACCAACAAAAAGCTGCTTGGTTTGAAATCTGTGCTTCACACATTGCTACACTACTGACAATAGACAATGAACCTTTTTTGCTAACGTGAGCGCATAATAACACTACTTTTGGCACTTGTTTAAATCAGAGATGTCATTAATTCCATAGTTTGCAGTCTTTTAATGCAATGAGCTATGCTAAATAAAAAAAAACAAAAAAACAACAACTCTATGCAATAGAAAAACCACTGCTAACATTCTAGTCTAGCTGAACAAAGTTAGCAAAAACTAGCCAAGAAATTGTGTTTTTAAAACAATCCAAACGGTACTTTTCCCACCCATCTGTGAAACTCGTTTCCAAACAAAAGGTCCTCGAGAAATAAATTGTGTTTAATATTTTACAATAATGACGGTCCTCGCTGGCCGTGGAGAGTTGTGAGGCTGTAATTTGCACTGTACTCTTTGAGAGCGGACCTTTAAGACTCCAATCTGTTCAGCTGCGTTCCAGCCATTTTGTGCTTTTAGAGAAGCCCCTCTCCATCAGAGAGTGAGCAGGCAGAGAAAAAAGGGAAAGCGACTCAGAGGAAAAAGAGAGAGAGAGAGAGAGAGAGAGAGAGAGAGAGAGAGGGGCGTCTGGGGGAGGGGTGTATGGGATTTGATGGGATGTGTGCTGTTCTAGGGGCTTTGTGGACTCCCAAATGTCTCCCACAGGCCACAGGTCCCAGCTCTCTCTCCCTCTCAGTCTCTTTACCTGGCTCTCTCCCTCTCTCTTTAGTGGCCCGGGGAGAACACAAAGGTGGGGGCTTTGAAAACGGCACAGATCCATTATCGACCACTCTGCTGGAACAGCCTGGCCTCATCCTTAGATTGAGATTTATTGAGCTGAAGAAATAGTCCATCACACGCCGAGACGCGCTCACACGCGCACGCATCCATGCTTAAAGTAAAACGACAAAACGGATGTTAGAAGTTGATCTGTTTGCAGCTATTATTTCTTAATGTATTGTCACTTGTCACTTAGCAACATGAATATTCATGTGGAAAGGGAAGAGGGGTAGCACTCATCCAACCCTCCTCCTCCTCCACCACCGAGGCTTAATGTTCACTCAGCCATTCTTCTAAACCGGTGAAGCGTGGCTAATTTAAAACACACCTTTACCGATGAAAGAGACCTGCCTTGCTTTCCGTGTCAATCCAGTTGCTGTTTTAATCCACTCTGCCTCCGAGAAGGAACGCTGAGACACAAAAAGGCTACAGCAAAATGTTAATATTACACAAGCGCTCAACTGTTTCCTTTAAGAGAGAGGTGGTGTTACCATTGAGAAAACCCGTCGTCTTGGCTCAGTGTATCATTGTTAAACGCAGACGGCCGCCGTGGTCATCCTCCAACGTGTTTATCTTGAAATTAAAGTAGCCGGAGGAATGCAATAATGAAATGGTAGGGGGTTCGGACCTGGTGTTGATTTCCCACTCCACGTGTCACATTCACACCCCTCTCTTCCTACATGACCGACAAGCGGTGAAGCGTCGACCTGCGCCGCTCGTGTCACATCGTACTGGGAAGTACTTCAGCGCAGGTGCTTCAGCTGGCACCAATGCCCTGTGTCAGGAGAAACAGGCTGGTCTTAAACCTGCTTGTCCAATTTACACTGCGGCTCATTGAGACCTGCAGCTTCAAATACACACACACACTTATTCTGTTCTTCTCTCATATGTCAAGCTTGCAAATTTTTTGCCTCATCTCATAGCAACAGATTAATACCTCCGGTCCGAATTAGATCAAACCTTGTGCGGCTGTGCCCTCAGAGTAGCAGGCAGAAAAAAGCTGACTCCCTCTGGGCTGGGAACAGAAGCCGTTTGACGAGTGTGGTACACTTAGTCTGTAGCAGCTTTCTAATTTGTAATTGGCAGGTGGTTCGATATCACAAAAGCCTCTACAGTCTCTCTGTCATACAATGCTACACGAAGGGAAATTTCAGAATAGATTTGGCTCTTTTATTTCCAGCTATCGGCTTGGTACTAGGGATTTCTCTGCACACTGTTTGAAACATTGTAAAGGAAGAATTTCAGTAACACTTAAGCCTTTTATTTTGGGAAGAATAAAAGTGACATATGGGGGTTTAAAACGAAGAAACAAACAAAAGCGCCCAACAACATGACTGTTTGAATATCTCAAACTAAATGCATTTTGTTTCATACAGTGTCATTATGCTGAACTAGCTATTCGCAACAGAGTTCATTTACATATAGAACTATTAAAAGGCACAGAAATAAAACACTTATTGGAAAGATCAGATATAGGGACAGATACAGGTGCATCTCAATAAATTAGAATGTCGTGGAAAAGTTCATTTATTTCAGTAATTCAACTCAAACTGTAAAACTCGTGTATTAAATAAATTCAGTGCACACAGACTGAAGTAGTTTAAGTCTTTGGTTCTTTTAATTGTGATGATTTTGGCTCACATTTAACAAAAACCCACCAATTCACTATCTCAACAAATTAGAATATGGTGACATGCCAATCAGCTAATCAACTCAAAACACCTGCAAAGGTTTCCTGAGCCTTCAAAATGGTCGCTCAGTTTGGTTCACTAGGCTACACAATCATGGGGAAGACTGCTGATCTGACAGTTGTCCAGAAGACAATCATTGACACCCTTCACAAGGAGGGTAAGCCACAAACATTCATTGCCAAAGAAGCTGGCTGTTCACAGAGTGCTGTATCCAAGCATGTTAACAAAAGTTGAGTGGAAGGAAAAAGTGTGGAAGAAAAAGATGCACAACCAACTGAGAGAACCACAGCCTTATGAGGATTGTCAAGCAAAATCGATTTAAGAATTTGGGTGAACTTCACAAGGAATGGACTGAGGCTGGGGTCAAGGCATCAAGAGCCACCACACACAGACGTGTCAAGGAATTTGGCTACAGTTGCCGTATTCCTCTTGTTAAGCCACTCCTGAACCACAGACAACGTCAGAGGCGTCTTACCTGGGCTAAGGAGAAGAAGAACTGGACTGTTGCCCGGTGGTCCAAAGTTCTCTTTTCAGATGAGAGCAAGTTTTGTATTTCATTTGGAAACCAAGGTCCTAGAGTCTGGAGGAAGGGTGGAGAAGCTCATAGCCCAAGTTGCTTGAAGTCCAGTGTTAAGTTTCCACAGTCTGTGATGATTTGAGGTGCAAATGTCATCTGCTGGTGTTGGTCCATTGTGTTTTTTGAAAACCAAAGTCACTGCACCCGTTTACCAAGAAATTTTGGAGGACTTCATGCTTCCTTCTGCTGACCAGCTTTTTAAAGATGCTAATTTCATTTTCCAGCAGGATTTGGCACCTGCCCACACTGCCAAAAGCACCAAAAGTTGGTTAAATGACCATGGTGTTGGTGTGCTTGACTGGCCAGCAAACTCACCAGACCTGAACCCCATAGAGAATCTATGGGGTATTGTCAAGAGGAAAATGAGAAACAAGAGACCAAAAAATGCAGATGAGCTGAAGGCCACTGTCAAAGAAATCTGGGCTTCCATACCACCTCAGCAGTGCCACAAACTGATCACCTCCATGCCATGCCGAATTGAGGCAGTAATTAAAACAAAAGGAGTCCCTACCAAGTATTGAGTACATATACAGTAAATGAACATACTTTCCAGAAGGCCAACAATTCACTAAAAATGTTTTTTTTTAATTGGCCTTAGGAAGTATTCTAATTTGTTGAGATAGTGAATTGGTGGGTTTTTGTTAAATCTGAGCCAAAATCATCACACTTAAAAGAATCAAAGATGTAAACTACTTCAGTCTGTGTGCACTGAATTTATTTAATACGTTTCACAATTTGAGTTGAATTACTGAAATAAATGAACTTTTCCACGACATTCTAATTTATTGAGATGCACCTGTATATTAAATTTTTGCTGATATCATAAGTACATTTTTCCATGTTATGGCAGATAACCGATACATGTATCATATTAAAATGTAAATATTTTATATGTAGGCTATATATTAAAATACATAGTATTTTGTCTAAATATATAAAAAAACTAAATGTTTTAAATGCTACAGATACAGCAAAAATAACCTAAAATGTAAAAATATAAAAGAAATGACGATGTACAAATAAATATATGAAACTGTTCAATACAATAAAACAAAAAAAGGCAGAAATTGGTAAGATAACAAATGTGCTAACGATCAGATAAAGGGTCACAAACAAAACAACGATCTTTTTGGCACAAGAACCCTTAACATAAGTGACCCTCAGGGAAAAATAAATGCTACATGAGTGTAAAGTGTGTCCCTTTTAATTGACCGCATTTAATGATTTGATTTAGAAAGCAATGCTTCCGTTTTCCCCTTCGAGACATGGATCTGAGGGTCTCCTTGTCGCCTGCTCTGCCTCCGCCTGCTTTTCATCCCCCATTTCTCTTTCTGTCTGTCTAAATCTTGAGACAGCTGGAAGCAGAGTGGAAGACATGCATGGAAAAGTTGTCTCTCAACATGGGGTGATACTGTTGCTGTCTCTTCAGAAGAGCAACAGGGAGATGAAGACTGCTGCTTGATGACTCACTCAGGTGGTCAAATGCTGTTAGTCTCACCTCGCTGAATAATACATGACTCTAAGCCAAGAGAGAGCCTGGTTTCTCCCCTCTGACAACAAACGGAGGAGGAGGAGAAGTAGTTTATTTCGGCAATGGCCCGAGCGCTCTTTTTGCGAAGGTGGTGCATGTCCATTTTCACCCCGCCAAGTCTATTGTGTTCATTCTTGACTGTGTTCCAGGGAAAGATCTGAAGCATTGCTCGCCTGTTAGTGTTTCTACAACCTCTCTCTACTGTATCCACTGACAAACATGAAACGTACACCGAGCTGATAATCAGGCAAAATTGCGAGCAGACAAAGAAGCAGTCTTGAAATGACATTAGCGAGCTGACAAGGAATCCGTGTGGATATGAGGACAACGTGTTCAAGCTCCCGGTGGAGATCTCAGTCTTACGGAAAAGACTGCAAGCATTGGGTGGCTCCGTAATTAGGTGACAGCTGTCCAGACACCCACAGACAGCCAGGAGAGAGAGAGAGAGAGAGAGAGAAGTAGAGGCCATCTTCAGGGACGTTCTCATTGAAGAACTTTCGTAAATTCAACATCTAGACCTCCACCTAAATCATAACACCCAACCATAAGCTCTGTTCCAAAATCTAGTAAACTGCCTTGTTGCCTACACTCTAGACAGTCAGCAGCCTAAGGAACCTCACAAGTGACTGAACTGCAACGCTCTAGATAGACAGTAAAAAAAAAAAAAAAAAAAATTCCACTGACCACAATGCATTCTGGGATTGCCTATTCTGAGTAGTATACAAGCAATACTGCCTTAGACTTTAGGTAGGGAAGCACCAATACCGTACTTCATTATAACTTGCTGGAAAAAAAAATGATGATGATGATGATGATATTATTATTATTATTAAAATAAAACTAGAAATAAATGTTTTTAAAAAATTTTAAATGAACAATTTTGATTTATTGTGATTATATTATTTCTAGTTCAATACTGTTATTATTAATAATAATAATAATAATAATAATAATAATAATAATAATAATAAGCTGCTGGAAAATGCCATTTAAAAAAAAAAACTATGCTTATTATCATTATTATTCCTAGTTTATTATTACAATGTTATATTCTTATTAAAATAAAAATGCTGGAAAATGCCATTTTAATTTCTTTTTTAAAGGGAAAGAATTTAACTTACATTACTAACTTGATAATAATAATAATAATAATAATAATAATAATAATAATAATAATAAATACATTTATTATTATTCCTTGTTTATTATTACATTGTTTTATTCTTATTATTATTAAAATAAAATGCAGGATTTTTTTTTTTTTAAAGAATTTAACTTATATTAACTTAATAATAATAATGGTGAAATTACATGTAACATCTAAAGATTAACCTGTGAGTGTTAGATGACCGCAAAGGCAGTCAAATTGTAAAAAATAAGATGGAAATCAGCCTGCACAACTCATCGTCTGATTTCCAATTTGAACTAATAATAAAATAAAAAAATCTTAATTTCAGCTGATAACTGATATAGGGCTAATTTGGAGCAAATAATCATGCCGGTATACTTTTGGAACTGTGTTTGCATCAAGAGCGCATCTATGCTGCCTTAAAATGCTCTCTAGGTAGGCAGCCTGCTAGGTTTTGGAAGAGTGCCATAATGAGCACCATAAAGCCCACCCCAACCCTCAGCTAAGCCCACTGTGGACATTCACCTCTCTTTATTGTCAGCATTCTCATCACACGGGTGGGAGTGGTACTCATCCAGCCAATCCCGCTTGATGAGCTCTCCATTTTAAAAGCCAAATGGCAGGCAGGGAGACAAATTGCCGTCACAGTACAAGGACATCGGTGCGACTCCGGGTTGTAAAGACGGACTGCAGACAGTCACGGCCAGCTTGCAGAGGCCTGAGTATTGATCTCATGTGTGTATAATCTCCCGGCTGGATCCATAAACTGCCTCTGTGTAGCGAATATCCGCAAAGCTACAGGGAGCCTGGACACGAGAACGCCACTCAAAGGCCTGATCGATTCAGCTGCTTTACTCTTCCTTCCATCCGAGCGGCCCTGTCTGCAATACAAATGCCTCTCTATCTCTCTCTCCCCATCCATATTACACTCCACTCACTCATCTTTTCCCATTCCTTCCTTCCTCACTCAAGCATACTCCATCTCTCCAACGACGTGCCTTATTTGCTTCTTTTTTTTTTTTTTTTTCCAGACAACCTAATAAATGCATGCTAAGATTGGTATAAAAACGTTAGCGGGCAAAAAAGTATGAGGGTGATCTCCGTGTTGGCTTTCAATATTACTTCCTCTTATCTAGTGTCATACGTGCGCGCGGCCGACTCTCTCGAGCCACAAAAGCAATTATTGTCTTGTTTCAGTTCTCTCCCTTGATTACACTCTCTCTTTTTCCGTTGGCTTCTCGCCGTTTTTAATACCCACTCCAAGGGTGGCCGGTTTTACATATTGTGTGTCACTAGACAAATATAAAAGGATTTAACATTTAGTAGGGTTTAATCCAGCACAGGCTTTGTGTCTACTTAAGCCTCCCGAATCAAATCTGATTGCAATAAGGCTGCAGCGACTGACCGCAAACTGAATGCATGCACATATGCCTAGACCAGCACGATTACACAAAAAAAAAAAAAAAAAAAAAAAAATCACAATATGGCTTAAATATGCACACATTTTACATGATCCAGTGTTTTCAGTGGCTCGGTTTACAGATTTTTTAAATATTTTATAGAATTACATGTGTATATATATATATATATATATATATATATATATTTGTCTGCGACAAATGAATGTTTTGGACGGTAAGGGTGGGCGCTATACCAGTATTAACGTGACTACCGGTATTATGTTGTGCCATGATATGGATTTTGCTATACTGTGGATACCGTTACATATTCATGGATTTCATTGGATGAACAGACAAAGATTTTTTCCCCCGCGGTCGTTACTGCGTCATCAGAGAGAGAGAGGTGCCACGCTTGATCGGACATAAATCCGATAGTTTTTGCTCCAAACAAACGATCGGCTTTTCTGAACTGCACACAAACTGGATTACAATAATTTCCCAAAATGTAATTTTAC